>CAKAKR010042130.1:15251-39536 GCA_916700685.1 Adelosebastes latens
ATTTTGGACTGAAAGCAACTACCAGACGCCAGTAAAACATCCGCCTATAAAGTGTCAGAACTGTGGCTGCTTTTGTTAAATGAAAAAATGGGTTTTGGTAGAAAAATATGCAAGGTATTGTGTTGAATCAGTCCTGAAGCTCGTGTATCATATCCACTCTGGTATTGACTAATTTCCCACGATACCCAGCCCTACATACAAGTTCAACAAATAGAAAGAATGAAAACAATCAGCTGGTTTTCTATCCTTGACTACAGACATGTTGTGCCATTGTGCCACACCCCACCCCTCCAAAAGATTTCATTCAAATCCATTAGGACTTTTGGAGACCAACAAACCAACCAACCAACCAACCAACCAACCAACCAACCAACCAACCAACCAACAAACCAACAAACCAACCAACCAACAAACCATCCAACCAACAAACCAACCAACCAACAAACCAACCAACCAACCAACAAACCAACCAACAAACCAACAAACCAACCAACAAACCAACAAACACACCAACCAACCAATCAACAAACCAACCAACAAACCAACCAACCAACAAACCAACCAACCAAGTTGTCTACTGAAGCCACAGTTTAATCAGCAGAGGATGAATCCTCCTGCAGTTATTTAACAGTAGAAAGTGGCTCATTCACAGCAACCAGTCCTGATTCAGAATTTCCAGTTGAAATCACTGAAGCACAGATGGTTCCTCTGGGAGAGACGCAGCACCAGTTACACCAGTCATTAATCCAGGTCTGACACTTTTTAAAGCATTTATCACTTTTCAATATTGAGTAACTGTAAATATAAAAATCTCTCCAACGTTAACATTAACAGACGAGTAGACTCACACCTTAAGGCGGATTGGCTGAACCTCCGGCTGGGTTCAGTAATTGGAGAGTGGGTGAAGCAGGTGGCGCTGCCCATCTCTTTGACTGTGTGTGTGTGTGTGTGTGTTGTGTGTGTGTGTGTGACAGCCTCTCCGGTGGGCAGAGTGTCAGAGTGTCTCCGTTCTCCGGCCGTTAATTACAGCTCTTTACCGTCTGCGTCACTCCAGGACAACTACCCAGCGAGACGTCTCTTCCTGCTGTCTCTCGGAGAGGAGATAGAGGCGGAGAACCAGATTGGATTTCGTTTTTGATAGCCATCACTGTCTTGTTGTAATCTTACATGGCTTTTGCAGACTTGCTAACATTATCCACGAGAAATAGCAGACTGAAGGAAAACGTGTTTTTTGGTTCATCACTTGGAGCCATTTTGTTATTAACTGGACGAAAAACAGGAATCAAATATTCTGATATTGATCCCCAGAGTGGAAATCCAGGTGTTGCAGCAGCACAAGGGCAGACATAAGTACAGATACATAGAAAAGTTAAAAAATGTGTATATTTTTAAGAAATATATAAAATAAAAAAAGTACTTAAACTAATAGTGAAGTACCGTCTCAAGCAAAGTGACATAGCGGTGTGGTTAGTAGCAGCAAAATATAGTATGTGTAGAGTGATATGATCTTCTAAAACCGTGTACACCCGGAGTAATTATGCGTAGTGTTTTCTGTGTTATCACTGTCGTATTATATAATACAGTATGAGATATACAATATAATATAACGCGAAATGTAGTAATATGACGTGTAGTATCGTAGACTGTTTCAATGGAATTGCATTGAAAGGCAACAGCTTGGGTCCATGTTTACTTCCTGTTAGCTGATATCATTCATACTAACATGCTATTTAGTACTCTAACACAGTGTGGCTGTATTCTAAACATACTGACGAATGCAGTATACAGTACATACTGCATTCCTCAGTAGTATGTAGTATTTGACGGTTAAAGCGATGTATTGTATGTTTTTTCTGAATCAGTATGACATCCAGGTATTTTTGGCATACTGTAGATTTTGCTTTTGTTCTCATACTGCATGCTACATTTTGGCCACATCAGTACGTACTACTAGTATAGTATGCGGTTTCGAATACAGCCTATGTGAGATTTTTTTAGTATGTCCAAAATCTTAAACCGATAGTACGTGAATTGCATACTTTATCCGGTGAAATATATAGAATAAAATGAAGTATGAGTATAGTATGATATATATAACGATAACCTTCAAAATCACCACCAAGACTATTAAGAAGTGAAAATCATTATCTAATAGTCGCTGGAGGAACCGCATCGTTTCGGCTCTTTAGAATTCAGTCACAGCTTTGTTTGGCATAAAACCAACTTTAGTGCTCCAAGTAGCTAATAGCTGCATGTTAATATTTGTTCCTTTGCGATATTAGCTGGATTAGCTTGATTCAATCCCCCATAAACCACCCTGCTGCCCCAAATACTCACTAGACAATAGAGCACAAATGTGGATTAATCCGCCACTGAAAATAGTTCCTAACAAATTTCCTCGTTTGTTTGATAGAAACCACAGTGCCCAGCTGTTTTAGGGACTTACTGAACCTTTCCTCTGGTTTATTTAAACTCGCTAATAGTGCCCCGAGGCTGAAAATGTCCTCCAAGCTCCCTGTTGATGTTTCACTCCAGTTTCAAAACAATGAACTGCGACGAAATGATGTTGGAGAGGGATGAAGATTGACATTTAAAGACAATCATCAAACTGACCTACACTAACGCCACCACATTAGTTCACATAATCATAATAATAATGAAAAGAATAAAGCTCACGCTACATTTCTCCGCACAAAGACAGAATGAGAGCATCAAGAATGAAAGGTGTTACAACACAAAAAACTCTTATTCATTCCACCTCCACTTTTTCCATATGTAGCTACCTCCCACACACTCCCACACACTCACACTCACACTCACACACAAACACACCTTCGTCCTTCATGCAGAGCAGCTGTATTCATCCTCCGGACACACACATGTGTACGTTCACTTTGGACAGATGCTGCTACGCATCTCTGAGCCACTTACACCAGAACAATACTGTTTTTATTATAGTCCAGCTGCAAGTGGTTTATATTTAGAAGACCTCTGATCTATCTGCAGCACCAACAGGCTCCGAACTGATCATATCAGTATCATGTTAGAGGCAAAGTTATAATAGTTTAGATTTTTCATTTAGTTTTTATTACCTCGGCCAAGGCCAATGGCCTAGGAAGGAGGTTATGTTTTCACCGGCGTTGGTTTGTTGGTTTGGAGGATTACTCCAAAAGTCCGTGATGGATTTGAATGACATTTGTTGAAGGGGTGGGGTGAGGTACATTGAACAATCCATACCATTTTGGTGGCGATCCGGATCATGATTCGGCTTTGGGAATTTTTTTTTATAACTCCGTTCAGCCTGTGCATTAACACCACAGGCTTTAAGACTGACTGATGACACTTTCATGACGCGTCACCCTGCCTCTTTCCTTCTGCCTGCAGAGAGAGGGACAGAGAGAGAGCGGGGGGGCGGAGGAACAACTGTAGATTCTGCGTTTTTCACATTAAACTCGGTGAAATTACAGTTGAGTTTGACCGAAGCACACTTAGCGATTGTTGGAAAGAGTAACGACGACGGTTTAGGTGAGTTTTATTTTGTTTCTGTCCAGTTTGAATGAAATGTTTTACAATGCTCCGCTACGTACAGATGATCTCAACATAAACAAAAATACACGTGGATGACGCAAGCTGAACGGAGAGTGGGGCGGAGGTCTGCGCTCTCCGAGTGCCATCCTAGTTTCTTTAATGCAGAGCTATTGAACCGCTCTAAATCACTTTAGGTATACATCAAAATGGATCGGTGCCAGCAGATAGCCAGCAGATAGCTGGCACCGATGATTTGGGGATTACTGTAGCGTGTAACCACAACCAAACCTGTTGACACCGCCGTGGAAGACTTCAGCCTGCTAGTTTGGTGTTTCTTCTTCTGAGGGTGCTGCTGAAAAGCAGCTAGCATGGCCAAAAAAACATAATCGCTCAAAAAAGAACAAAAAGAAAAAAAGAAAAAGCAGACGGAGCCGGATCCCTCTTCTCGCTCAGGATGATCCAAGCTAGAAATAGATGCATCATTGTGCCGCTGACACCGTCCTGGCAGCCCTGGTGACGATGATGGGGGGGATGGAGAGCCTGTTTCAATATTTAGCCTGACATGAAAGTCATCGCTCACGAGGGAAGGGAGGAAGAAGGAACACGGGGGATGGAGCTAAAAATGGTGTTTCTCAAAATGACACATTCTATGTTATGTAAGCATCGTCGGAATAATTCATTGAAGGTTTCCTGCTGCATCATACTTCACTTTTTTATAAAATACTGACAGATACAGAAGCAGAAAGCCACAGTTAGAGCTTCACATGTAGGAAAAGTATTGCTGATAGTAAACTTCCACATGAGCATTGAGACGAAGAGAGAGAGAAAAGAAAGTAAACAGTCTGGGAGAAGGTTTACAGATAGATACTAGACCACCGGCTGTCCTCTGTAAAACACGGCAGTATCTTATTCTGCTAGAGAATATTTACTGGAACAACTTGCTGACACACATTTGCTTCCCTCTCCTGCTCGTCCACTGTTCCCTGTTACTTGATCCAAAGGCTTTTAATGTATACTGTCATTAAAGCTTCAGTAGGCAGTTTATTTTTGCCATCATTTAGCAAAAATTCCATAATAACCTTTCATCATATTGTAATTCAAGTGTTCTGAGAGAAAACTAGACTTCGGCTCCTCCTCATGGCTCTGTTTTCAGGCTTTAGAACATCTAGCCCGTGACGGGAGACTTTGACCAATCACAGGTCATTTCATTGAGAGAACGTTACTATTGGCTGTGCTACGAACTTGGCGTTCCTTCACCAGATTTCACAATGGCGGCAGCGTCACAAACTTTCTCATTTTACAGCTAAACCGTGCACTACAAGATGACTCTGAGAACATCTGAGGAGAGAAATAGGCATTAACATAACAGAATATTGATTCATATTTGATCAGCGCTGCCTAGTTTGACCGTTTGGTCGGAGTTCGCGAGTGATTGATAGCCGGCTCTCATAGACGACAGATGGACAGCAGACCTCAGGTCAGCTCTTACTGTTTGTTTTCCTCCGGTCTGTGAAATCTTGCAGATGCCGTTAGGAGCACCGGAGGACACAGAGGAACTCAGGTTACCTGTTTCATGTACTACTGTCACGATATAGCGACCGTTTTATAAAAGATAACTTTTTTTAATCATATTTGCTCCAATCTCGCCTACTTCAGCTCTAAGAATCAGGACCTGAAAAATGGCAACAAAACTGTTGCTAATCATGGAGATGAGTGAACTTAGCTGTAGACGTCATCGTGAGTTGATTTTACAGAAATAACAATTCTTAAATCAACACATATTTCTACAAAGTTCTTCTACCAACTACCACTAATACAGCTCTTCTGTGTCGACTGAAGATGAAGTGGACTGAGAGGGGTTGTTATTTGGCTTCAAACACACCCATCCCATCAGAAATCAGCTAACATCAACACAACGTCTGACTGAATAATGACGTGAAAACAGAAAAGAAGTTCAGTCTGATTACCACTGAGATGGATGCAATCTTTCCTCTGATGTCACCCTCAGGAAACAAAGTTGTCTTTCCACCTTTAATCCGTCCGATAGTTTAGTTTTCTGGTGTGTAAACAGCCTCGCGGGGCCTCTAGTGTGGACCAGAGTGGCTCCATTTCTCTCTCAGCTGCAGTCCACTTTCTATGACGCAGGTCGAGAGATGAATAAAAAAGAGGCCGCTGGTGTTTTTGTGAAGCCGCTGGTGTTGGAGTCCATTTCATCTGAGCTGGGCAGCACAGAGGACAGAACTGGACACGAGACACAGGCGGACCCCCGCGGTCAACACTCTCAGCTGGAGTAAAAAGCTTTTGTACTGTACAGGTGGAGAGCTTTCACTCTGTTTCCTCCTCCACCTCCACCACCATGTTATCATTACTCCCTCTTTCATCATTGTACCTGTCCTCATCCTTTCTTCCTTCCTTTTTGTTGCTTCCCCCCCACTCTTTTCACCTCCTCTTCATTTCTTTCATCACTACCTCTACCTCTCTAATCCCAACCACTAATCTCACATTGTTTCACAAACATATGATAGAAAAAGACACCCACACCACCACCACCATCCTCTTTTAAACTTGAAAAACATCCCCTATAGAGAAGGTGTAATCCACATACACATTCAAAACCACACAGATGTGCTGCCGTCTATATGTTGTGAACCTATTTACCTCTACGATCTGTACAGAACACGACACCCTCTGTCCTTAGACCCTTGATTCGGATAAAGAAGAACTCCCCAAAAGAATCACTTCAATGGGGAAAAATGGAAGAAACTTCCTGGAAGACACAGGAAGAGAAACTGAGGGGGGATTCCTGTCTGCTCCAAGCTCATTGGTTCCTACTGAAGACGTAAATCTTTCATAACTGCTCCCAAATATATAGTTTCATATTTAAAAAAGACTCAGTAATTTCCGTAAATCAGATGGACACTGTAGTTTCTATACTCAAACTAAAAGAAAATGTGCATTTGTTGGGGACTATTTTTAGCAGCAGATTAATCCACATTTAGTGCTCAAAGTGAGTATTTATGAAGGGACATGTCTCACTGGTACGGGTGTGATGAAATATCGTGCCACGAAATATTGCAATATAAAAACGTGACGGTATGCATCGTCGAGACAAAAAACTGAATCGCGATATCAGGGTATAATAGGTACTACGTACATACGGGCTCCGGGGCTAAAGCTGCAGCCTCTTCCTGCTGCTGTTCAAGGCCTATAGAAGGAGGCTGAGTACACGTCATATCTTTGGGGTACAACACATGCCGTAATTGAACCAATTGCAACGCACAGCCGCAGCTTCAGTTACACTGCGCATGGGTCATACCCCCAGAAGAGCCATTTCCGGCGTGACCCAGCCTCCTTCTATAGGCCCACACACATCAACACACACAGCGCAGCCAGTGAACAGCTGATCAGAGAGACCGCAGCGGAGACGGGTTGACGCTACGCTCGTTGCTGTTAGTAAGTGCAATAAAACTTTGCAAGTGTAAAACCAAGATACGTTATTACACCTGTTCAACAAGCATGAACACGATGAACGCTCAATCTGCTCTGTCCGCTGTCTGTCTCTCATCCACCGCTGCTATGTTTACTCAAGCAGAGCGCGTTAGCTCGGCGGCTAACAGCGAACTGTAAACACGTGTAAGTTATTTAGTTGAGTTGCGACTGAAACTAAAGCTCGCAGTCGGCTGTGTAGTCCAACTGTTTAGGTTAGTTTGTCACTGTTGTTAGCTGCAGCAGTGAGTGACATCAGCAGAGGACAGGAGGAAGGACTGATACTGACTGATGGAGGACAGGAGGAAGGACTGATACTGACTGATGGAGGACAGAGGACAGAGGACAGGATGAAGGACTGATACTGACTGATGGAGGACAGGAGGAAGGACTGATACTGACTGATGGAGGTCAGAGGACAGGAGGAAGGACTGATACTGACAGATGGAGGACAGAGGACAGAGGATAGGAGTGATACCATAAAAAATGGAACTACAGGGCAAACAACAGCATTGTTTTGCATTTTATGTCTTTTGAAAAAAAGGCTCTATATTGTCATCATTCAAGTTTTGTTAAAATGATTGTTATAATATTGTATCGTATCGAGATCGTGAACCCAATATCGTGTATCGTGAGCTGAGTGAATCGTCACACCGCTACTCATACGTGTGTTTTAAAATGTTTTTGGACAACAGTTGAGCTCTCTAGGAATGACATCAGCCTTGATACACACATTATACTTGTTAATAAGACACATTCAAACAGCCCAAATGTAAATGTGGTAAAAGAGGTTATAATCAGGCTTTAAATCATTTAACGTGTCCTTGACTTTACTATGTAAACTGGACCTAGTTTAAGATGTTTTGGATAGTTTTCGGCTGATTTTAAGGAGCTTGTTCTGATCCTCAAAGCAGCAGTAACATTTCCCCCCCTCCCTCTATTCGGCTGAGTGCAGGTTATTGATCGGCTCTGTCGATACACGCCAGCCTTTTAACTCAGTTAACTGTTTATGGCTCGACTTAAACGTCTGGTACTGCTGCTGCTGCTGGGAGGAGGAAGAGGAGGAGGAGGAGGAGGAGGAGGAGAAAAACAACAGAGGACATCTGTGTCCCCTCATTTCAGTGAATTAGAAGCTGTCATTTGGACCCAATTTAATTTAAATTCTAACAATAGATATACAAATGACAAATTAACATATTTTAAAGCATATCAATATGAAATCTTGGAACACATCAAAGTGTGTTATTTTGTTATCTTCTGGTTAATAGTTTTCTTCTGAGCCTCCTGAAGACGGATTCTGGTCATTTGTTCTCTTCTGCTTATTTTAAAGCCAATTTATGTCACTTACTTGTGTTTCTTTTATAACTTGACTTTTTATTCCTTTACGTCAAGCACTTTGAATAGCCTTTTTGTTGAAAGGTGCTATACAGGAAAAAAATGTTTATATTGAATTATAATTTAAGTCTCAAACATTGTTTCACTGTTCTTATTACCTGAGCCAAGGTTTTCGGTTTGGTTTGTTTGTCAGTTTGTCAGCAGGATTACGGAAAATCTACCTGCACGATTTTTATGAAAGTTGGAGGAAAGGTGAAGCATGAGCCAACGAAGAACCCGTTCAATTTTGGAGCGGATCCGAATCACCAGGGCGGATACACACGTTATTATTTTTCACCTATGGAAACGGCCTTGGCGGAGGTCTGCGTGCTCCGAGTGCCCCTCTAGATTTTATATTGTGTTGTTTATCGTTGTTACATTTACACTTATTTCTAAAGCATTTTGAGGTGTGGTATGAAAGACTATTTATAAATGCTGATATAAAATATAAGATCATCAATCATGGCGTATGTGTTTCAGGTAACAAACACATTCTTGCTGCCATGAAAGTAATGACATTATGATGAGGATTCTAATATTTTAGAGGAACTTTACTTGAAATCTTTCCTTTCTTTTCATTAATCAACATTTTTACATAATTTATCAGGTAAAAAACACAAAACATTCAATTATTCCAGTTTCTCAAATGTGAGGATTTGCTGCTTTTCTCTGATTTAAATCATTGCAAACTGAAAATGTTTGTATTTTAGACTAAACAAGAAATTTACAGATGTTATTTCGAGCCGTGAAAAATTTTGACATTTTTCACAATTTTCTGACATTTTATTTAACAATTATTTTAAAAAGATCGTAGGATGAATTTATGATGAAAATAATAAGTTGCAGCTTCGTTTGACATGTTCTTGCTTTGACATTGAGTTTGGTTGCCTCCGTGAACTACGCGTTGGCTTTGTTCACTTCCTCCTACACATCAGTCAGACGCCTCCGGCTGTACTTTGCGGTGACATTCAGCCTCTCGATGTCTCCGTCTGATCCATTTTATAAAAATGTGTCTCCGAAGTGTTCCCAGCAGGGATGCAGACTGGACCTTTAAGTAGCGGCTCCTCACAGGGATAATAGACACTCTAAAGCCACACAATCTGAAAACGGCTGGAGGTGTTTGTCTACCGGTCGATACCAGCGAACAGAGCTGCAGTTTAATAACCGGCACGGCGGGAGAGACGGACCCTTAAAAACGACTGCAAGACAGACACGGAGCGTGTAAATATACCGGAGCAGAGAGCAGCGGGAACACTGGGAACGAAGAGAGAGAAAAGCAGCAAAGAGGTTTATAAAAACTGAGCTAAAGCTACGGCGTGAAAGAAACTAATTATGGGAAATGGAGGAGATGGAAACTTTAAATTAAAAGGTCGAAGGCTCAAACATCGCTCATGTCTGACTCACAGACATCCCAGCATGCAACAGTGCTGTTGTCTGTTTCCTGAACACGAATAAATCAATGCCTCTCTAAAAACTGAACATTACAACCTTTATAAAGGGAGGATTATTATCAATTGTTAGACTGCATTAGCTAGGTGTACCTAATAAACTGGCAACTGAGTGCATTTCTAACATTAAGTGTAGGGATGCACCGATACCGATACCAGTATCGGGTCCAATAATGTGCTCATGTACTCGTACTTGCACTCGCAAAACGGCTCCAATACAACGGCACCGATACCACTTTATGGCAGCGTGACATTAACCTCTCGTCACCATTTTTCGGGTCCTATCATACGCGCTCACGCACAAATGACAATGACTTTCATTGCGCCACAGGGTTTTGCTTGCACCCTCTGACTCGCGTGTGCGTTAGACTCCTTGGTCCGTGTTTCAAGACGTGTCGGGTGGGTTGCAGTCATCGCCGCAGACCCCTGGCGCCTTTTACGTGGGCCGAGCCCGGCCCTTGGGACACTTTGCACTAAGGACAGTCTGCCCCAGTGACACATTTTTGCCACGGCCCCGGGAAGCACCTTCGCCGCGAGCCTTTCCAAGCCGACCTAGAGCCGGTCGCGGCACACCGCCTCGTATGCGGGACTCCCCAGCCTGCCGTGTGTCGCTCACACCCTCCAGCTGGCTGTTAACGAGGGTCTTTTGGCACAGAGAAGTACTCGTATCGGTACTCAGTATCGGCGAGTACACAGATGTAAGTGCTTGTACTCGGTCTGAAAAGAAAATGGTATCGGTGCTTTCTTTCTTTCATTCACTTCTCACAACAGTATGTCTGTAGCCACCGACCGTAGCCTCAACGTGAGGGGCGCACGTGAGGGGCGCACGTCAGCGGCGGTGGAGCCCGGCGTTGTAGTCAAACCGAGACCAAGTCATGACCAAGAACAGAAAGAGACCGAGGCAACAGCTGTGTCCAAAATCAGTCTGCCATTTTGTAGCGCTGTCTGAATGTATAGTGAGAATTATTACACCCTATATGGTGGACTCAAAGTTTCCCACAATGCATTGTGAAAAGTACGACAGTCACTAACCAGGCACTACTGTATACCATCACGCACTGAAGGAAAAATGGCAAATTGGTGAGAAGACAAATCCATGAGTTGTGGTGCGAAAATAATATATTTAATGAGAGCAAAACAGCGCAGCACAACACAAAAGTACTTTGCATTTATGAATTTGGGAAGATGCCATAAAATACGCTTATTGAACCCCACATTCACAACCTTTCACAATAAAAGCCCTAGACATAAACACTGCATACTTAAATTCACTCAGAGCATTTTGCTTAGAGACAACTCAACAAAGTAGCTTACATATGTCTTTATCACACACAGAGATACATTATGGACGGTCTACCAGCAGACGTTGATCTGGCACGTTTTCACATTAGGTACGATGGATCCGTACCGTGCCAAAGTACGATAGTGAGTAGGGAGTAGTGAGTGAGTGAATGATTTCAGACACATGCCAAGGCCAAGACTTTGAGGAGTTGAAACCAAATCAAAAGGAAGACCAAGACAGGGCGAGACTGAGTCAAGACCAAGACCAGACCAGTGTGAGTCCCACACATGATTATCTCAGATAAATTGTGGAACATGAACCTCAGATTGATCTGAAAGATCCACATTCACATAAAAACACCCACTGAAAACACATGAAGATTCCTCTTCATTCACCTCTTCTCTTGCCATATAGTATCCAAGCAGTTTTGACCTTGACCGGGTCTTGAAATCAAATCCTGAGTCCTCTTTGTCTGAGTTCAAGACCGACTCCAAGATGAGATCGAGACCTTCAAAACGTCGAGTACTACAACACTGATGGAGGCTACAACCTGACCTCACTTTTAAGCTTTAACATTCGAAAGTTAAAAATAACTTGAGATCTGTACTCAGCATGTATGCAGAGAAAGCAGAGACACAACAAGTCTGAATGACAGCTTAATTAATGTTCACAACCTGGAGTTAGAAGCTGAGAATGAAGCTCAACCGTTAAAAACTCCATCTTCTTCCATTCATCTGCCTCTGAACGTCTCTTATTAGCATCAAACACGGATGCACCGCACACTTTCCTCTTCTTGTTTATTACCGTCATATTTCATTGATTAGCTCAGGGTGGAATCTGAAATTGTGTTTGCCTCAAAACATTTCATGCAGCAAGAGCAGCTCTAGCACAAACCCAGATTACGACCGACTGATCGGTCTGTCCAAACATTTCCAAACAACTCCACACCCTCAGCTTTCGCTGGAATTCAGCGAAACTTCAAAAGACTCTCAGATGTAATCTTCAGCTGTGAGAGCGATAATAAGGTTCAGCTCAGCGCCGCCCAAACACACACAGGAAGGTCGACCTCTCACATCTGCACTTACTGTGATTGTTTCTGTACAAATGAATAAAAAATGTCTTACCTGATGGGACCAGAGAGCAGCGCAGGAGGAGAGCAAACATGGAAGAGAAGAGAGAGAAGGAAGATCAGTCATTTTAATCAAACTAAAACATGAACTTTAACTTATCTTTATAATGAAGTGTATATTTCAGTTAGCAAGTTTACTGATATATTTATTTACAGTGTTTCAAGGAGTTTCTCTTTCACTCTTATCACGTGTGACTTGAAATTAAGCCTGTCACGATAATTACGTCGACATGACCTCGGCCATTTTTACGACTTATCGTACAATATATGGACATGACCTCAATATTACCCGATAGGATCTTATCCTGTATTATATTCAGACACAAAACTAATGACAAGAGAACACTTTTTTATGTCATGAAAGTTGATTCCAAGCAAAATATTAAAGCTGCAAGCAACGATGAACAGGCCCTCGCACCTTCTCGCGGGACGCCGATTGACGCAGCCATGCACAATGAAACCAAAACTCTGATGAGTGCAATGACGCCTGCCACAAGACTCTACGACAAATGGCTCATGAGTTATGAAAGGGGGCGGGGCTAACGTATTGGGACGGGGCTATGAGTCTATATGGACATGTAAATGACCTCAGCCTGGACCACCATCATGGATGAGAAATTTGGAGCAGATTTGAAAAAGTATGCTGAAGTTACAACAACTTCCTGTTTCATGGCGAATCACGCCAAATGGCCGCCATACCACAGTGAGTGTGACTCAATATGGACATGTAAATGTCCTCAGGACTGGACCCTTATCATGCCTGAGACATTTGGGGCAGATCGGACTATGTACAGTGGAGTTACAACAACTTCCTGTTTCACGGCGAATGGCTCAAAATGGCCGCCACTCCACAGTCAGGTGGTTCAGTGATAACTCACCATTTGAATAACTTTTCATCCTTAAGGTCTTAAGATGGTCCTGACCAAATTTCAAGTCGATCTGATCAAATCTGTAGGAGGAGTTCGCTAAAGTACACGGCCTGCAAAATGCTAAAAATGGGCGAAAATCGCACATTAAATTCAAAATGGCTGACTTCCTGTTGAGTTTTGGGCATACCTCCAAAAGGCTTTTTTGTGCGTCTCCAGATGTTATATATGTCTGCCAACTTTCATACATGTAGGTGAAGCTGGAGCGAGGGGCTCAATTTTTTCCAACCTTCCAGGGGGCGCTAGCGAGCCATTTTGCAACAGCCAAGCCCGGGACCTTTAAAATATCAAATTTTTCACCGCGTCTGATAAGTGTGCCAAGTTAAACAACTTTTGAGCATGTTAAGGTCCTCAAAAAGGTGATTCATTTGGGAGAAAAAGAAAAAGAAGAAACACTACAGTTTCAATAGGGCCTTCGCTGGCCCAACGGTGTCGGTGCTCGGGCCCTAATAAAGCATGTAATTAAGTAAAAGTTGGATGGACAGAAATCCCCGATCCACACGACCATTAAAGCCCATGACAGAGGTTTGAAATAAATTATCTGATGAAGCGGTGATGGTTGGTTCTTTCCTCTCATTAACAGAGACTCAATATGGCGGTGTCAGCTTTAAGTCCACTTGGCATCTTTTTTACAGAGAACCAGCAGTTTTAAATGATATAAATTCATCTATTTAGAGAGGTTGAAGCCTGCAGGGCCTCGAGGAAGGATGCTGCAGTCGCTCTTTTTTCTATTGTTTCTTTTTGATGCCTCAGAGCTCAATAACATGCCTGATCATTCAGAAAGGCAACCAGGCACTACATTTATATACCAGTAATTTGATGATAATAAACAGCAAGTTTTTTTATAAACATAAAGAGGAAAGTTCTTGCAAAGTGCTCATACAGAACTTATCTTCAAAACCTTCACTGACAAAATGTTTTATTTGTTTTCCTACATTATCCACCCCATGGCAACGACAGCATGTTGATCGCTTTTATTGGTCTCTTTAAACACTAAAGCACTTGGTTAATGTCAGAGAGAGATCGTGGTCTTGGTTAAATACTTAAAAAGTGACTTCAAGCACAAGACAGGATGCTCAATATTTAACCAAAACCACACATCTTTCCAGAACCTTAACCAAAGTGTGTCAGTCTAAACTGAGATGGAAAAACAAGACTCGTTTTTTTCCACTTATATCTTAATGTTTGATTGAAAGACAACTTATAATGAAGCAAATGACATTCATAAATTTTCCGTTCAGAAAACAAGCATTTTAAAAGTTGTTTGCTTGTCGTCTTTCGGACAGACCCGACAAAGCATGAATTCGGTCTTTTTACAAATCGACATCATAATGTCGTTATTTCGGCATCATTTTGATCCGTTTATTGCAGTTAAATCACAGCACAGTCTGTTTATTTTGGGTTCATACCGCTGTAGCGACGTGTGTCTTGCTAGATACAGATACAGTATGTGAATACAGCTCGCCGCCGGGTGACGTTATGAACCCAGACACGACGGCGTTTCTTTTTCTGACATATCTGGGACTTCCACAACTTGTACAAAGCAGCAACAGTGGTTATTTCTGGAGGAAAGCGAAGCGAAAATTTGCTTCGCACTTGATGTGAATGCACGGTAACACAATACGAAGCACAACATAACGTAACTTAAACAAACATAAACAATGGCACATGTACAACAACAGCACTATGTAATGATATTATTGAACCGCTGACACGCTCCCCAGAAAACGTAAACACAGAACTGTTCTCCGCCTTCTCATTTTGAAAGAGCAACGGCCAATGAGGAGACTCCAACAGTCGGCCGACCAATCCTGTGACAGACGTTTGCGTTTGTAGGGCTGGCCCTCTGCGATCCAGCAAAAAACATTACCAGTACCTATAATCCAGGTACCTTTCCTCTTAAACTAATCTGGCAAAACCCATTTAGTAGTAAGAGACAGGGTTGTACGGTGCTGATGATGGCTATTAGAGGTTTTTTTCCACTTGATAAATTGCTCAGATATTTAATATTCCTCTCATAACAATTTTAATGACTGCCCAAATTAATTAAACGTTTGGGTGTCTTCCATATTACCGTCCTCGCTGAGGGCTAGAGGACACACACGCATTAAAAACAGTCATTTCAGTGACACTTTACACCTGCAATGACGGGACAGAAAACAGCTTCACATGTCGGGGGTTGAGGGTTATAGAGCTGCGAAGACTGAACACACTAAAACAAACTGAACTGTGGATCAAAGAAAGAAAGATTTAGGAAGTGATCCTGATTGCAGCTACAGACAAGAGCGAGGATGACTCTGCTCTGCTGAGAAGAAAACACAGTCATCGCAGCGACTCTCATTCCATTCTGACTTTCCTTTGTCGAGCAGCCAAGAAGCATTATTGTGCACTTCAGAAATAAAGCACCAGCACTGGCACAGCCCTGAAGGAGATCTGGAAATAAGCCGCTCTCACTCCCAGAGTAAATGTGGGCGGATCGTTTAGCAACAGAGAGGCCTGCTGAGTGGGAGGAACCGCTCAAAGATTACAATATCAGTCTTTAAATCAGTCTGTTCTGCTTATTCATCCACAATAAGAGACTTCTACTGGAAGCATTAACCCCGCTTCATCTCAAATTATATTAACTTATTACTTTGTGGACACATTAAAGAATCTAAACCACATTATAAATTTCACATCTTTCAGAGTTAAGTTAAGTAAAATCATATAAATGTGTATCATAAACAACAGTACTTACAGAAGAGTTAGATTAACTCATTAGGGGCCTTTGTGTGTCTGCATGTAGGTTGAAGGAACACTGAACAGTGAGCTTGAGCAGTAACCTGCAGCAACCTTTACTATCAAAAGAGCCATTTTAGGCAAAAAAAAATAATAATGATCTGTCTGGAGCCGCAAAACATTTGAGCATTGTGATGAAGGTAACACAGTTTATAGTCTAAGTATATAGTATATAAGTCTAATGCAGTGAAGGCCAAAGAGACAATGTAGTACGGAGAATTAGGGCCACATTGAGGGGAAAAACATCTGAGATTTACAGAATAAAGTCATAACTTAAATTGAAAAAAAGTTGTAATATTACGAGAATAAAGTCATAACTTTACGAGAAAAAAAGTCGTAATATTTCGAGAATAAAGTCATAAATTTACGAGAAAAAAAGTCGTAATATTACGAGAATAAAGTCATAACTTTACGAGAAAAAAAGAAAATAACATATAAAATTACTACTTTATAATATTATGACTTTATTCTCATAATATTATGACTTTTTCTTCTCGTAGACCTACAACAATGATAAATAAAAATGAAAATGTAAACAAAAAAACAGTTATTCATTTCCATTTTTAAAAATCCACAGGGAGCCACTGGAGAGGAGCTGAAGAGACGCATGTGGCTCCGGAGACGCAGGTTGCAGACCCCTGGCTTAGCTCATTTAGTTGATGCCTAATGTCTATGTATGTTATGTATGTTGCAAATAACAGTGCGAATAGTCTTGAAGATCTGATTTGAGACCCAAATCCAAAGTATTTCTACATTGATCTTAACACATCTTCCTTCGACCAGACAGCGTTTGTGACACTTCCAACCTCGTCTTATCCAGGAGGATCAACATGCTCGATTTCATCAACACGCTGTCCCACATTCACAGCCACATCCATTCACACCTCTGAGCCGCCATATGTAGACCGAATGAGCCAATACGGACAGACTCGTGGCCGGCTGCCTTCATACAACCATCAGATCATCGTTACAGAAAGATTTTACTGCATCGTCCTCAAAAACCGTGCTCAAAATCAGCCACTAGAATCTTTTACAAGGAGGCTTCAGCTTCAGTTAGCAGAAATAATTCATCTGTGCTGAGGGAAGGAAAACCCTGGTTATTCCCCCGGCGGGGCAGAGTACAGTAGATTAGAGCGGAGAGAGAGTCGGTGACCAGAAAAGGAGAATGTGTGTCGAGATGTTTTTAGCTGGAACACACAAAGAGTGAGTCAGACCTCGGCCTGCTGGGATATCACGTCTGCAGACACAGATACCAGGATAGAGGGATGGGAGGAGGGGCTGGAGGAGGGATGGCTTCATCTTTCTATGTATTCTCGGATTTAAGTGCCTCCTCTTGCCGTCAACCTCAACAATATCAATTAGACTCTTTTTATCCCGGCCCCCGCAGCGTCGCCATCTAATGGAAAAATAAGTATTTTTTGTCTTATTGTAGGTTAGAGGCTGTCATCAGACAGTGAGGCGGTGCTCCGATGCCAGGACGCCACATGGGGTCCCGACATGCTGTTTTCCCTGCAGACAGATGGCTTCTCTCTGCTCGCTGCAGAGGGACGGAGGGCCAGATCCTGTTTGTTTTCTTTCTTTACGTCTGTAATTGTTGACAGCGAAGAAGAAGAGGAGGGACAGCAGCTGGACAGAGTCCAACATGACGGGATCTTGCATCGTCTGCTTCGGCAACATGCTGCTGCTTCAGAGCACCAACACGTCGTTGTACTTATTCTGCCCTACTTGCTCCTTTTAGCAGCAGTAGTATTAAAACATGGCAGCTGTATGTGTTGTAGTAGAGACAGGAACAAGTTTGGGACAAGTCAAGTTACAAGTCTCCATTTGCACATTGCAAATCAGTTGACTGCTGATCATTAAAATGACACGTTTTCCTTTCAAAGTTTTTACATAACGGAGACCTTTTAATGCAGAGGCCTAATAAATTAAATATTCAAGCTGCGTGGCTCTACATGGCCCGCCTGTCGCTAGCTCATTTATTTTTCATTGCAGCAGGTCAGAACCTGACACTGCAGTAAGTGCACCCACTAAATCTGCTACGACCCTCGCTTCCGGCTTATTTTAAAGATGCAGCAGAGGAGTGGAGGTATGGCCTTGTGTGACGACGAAGTGTGTGATGACAGCACGGTGTAGCATGGATAGTAATGTGCATTCACATGGTGCTGGTAGTCAGAACGTACCAGCCGTGAGTAGCTAGTGATGGACTAAAAGGAGGCCGACTGACGCCTCATCCACACTGGGAACGTCAGGAGCGCGTGGCGGCTGCGTGATTCACGCGTCGGGTGTTCACACCAGCTGCGTTTCTGCTGCTGCTGTCAGCCCTTTCTTTCTACATAGAGTTTACCTTTCATATAATGGCCATTTAATTTCATTATAAATATAATTTATATTAATTTTAGACAGAGAAAGGTGAAGAAACGTGTGGTAATTTGTAAATAATAGTAATAATTCACCATTAAAACCCCGTACTATATTAATTCATGGAGCTCTCCAAGTCACTGCATGTTCTACAACACTGTCCGGCCCATATTTCAGAAAAAAAGCCTTGTGTTAACAAATGAAGGAATTCTGTCCACAGAACAAAACGCTTGAGGGCTTTTATTTTTAAATGAAGCAGGAAGTGTTCATGTCTGTAACATTTTCTACAGCTGTCTAGACATTGAAACTGTAGTAATGTTGCTGATATGATGTCAATATACAGTCAATAGATCACCTTCACTGTCTGTTGTTGCTGTGAAACGCACGGCTTGCGTCAAAAATAGGTGCAACCTCTATTCTCTAGAAGAGAAACCGCATCTGAGACGCACGTGAGACGCAGTGTGGCTGCTCTAACCTGTTAACACGGACAACGGAATAAAAAACAACAGGTAACGCAGCCGTCACGCGTTCCTGACGTTCCCAGTGTGGATGAGGCTTAAGTGAGGAGTCACTAGAAGCACATTTACGTCCCTTTGAGAGGACGGTACCTCTCCTACAAGAGAGGCTCTCACAGTGTGTGTTTGAGTTCCTGTAAACAGTTGTCGACACACTGTTTAGATAGGTTAAATTAATGTTCCTGTTCCGCAGCACTAAATGTCTAAAGAAGCTCACGATATAAAGATCAGTTGTGGGTGGGAATGTGTGTACTGCCACAGAAGAGAAATAAATCTCTTGTTCATGTACCTTCCTCGGAAGCACACTAATGTTAGGTGTGTTACCATTATGAACCAGACTAAATAAGCTTAGAACCAGAGGTTCCCAATCACAGCTCAGAGTCGCAGCTCAGATGAATAACAAATGCAGAACATTCATTATTAAAGTTGTAGACTATAACTTTCAGATCAAATCTCCTGCTCAAACTAAGACAAATTGATCGTGATCTTACAAATTGACTGGCCTTTACCAATCTACTTTTATCATGTTCTCATCCCAAGTCGTCACATACCACCCCTTTGGCGTCACTTTAGGTTCAGGCAACAAAACCATATGGTTAGGTTTAGGAAAGAACTACGTGGTTGGGCTTAAAACTACTACGTTTGTACAGTGAAAATGAAACTTAACGTTGAACACGGGACACAAACAAACAACTGATTGTAACGGGGAAAGTGAAACTTAACGCACGGGACACCAATAGCGGTCAACTGGATGAAAGCCTTGTGTTTGTATTGTAGTAGAATCAAATTAGTATAATTAGCAGCTAATTTAGTGTAATTAGCGTACAATTATTTGTACTGCAGTAGTACTGGAGGAAGTGGCAGGAGTGGTAATGTAGAAGTAAAAGTAATAAAGTGAGAGCCTAAGTTGTCTGTTAAACAGAGTGTCACCATGACATCATAAAATTTGTTCTTCTGTATGCAATCACTATGTAAACTGCGACTGTATAAACTGTATATCCGATGACAAACTTTCCATCAACTTTAATATCACTTAATGTGAGAGAATGCATCTTAAAACTATTTAAAAAAAAAAACATAAAACCACTCTAACTGCAATCATCAAGTCACAGTTACGTCACATAAAAGCATCACTTAATAAAATAAAGTGCATCCAGAGCTGCCGTGTTTAAAAGTATTATGCTGAGGTCACACAGTGTGAGGTACATTTAAAATAATGTTTGGCTTAAGTGGACAAGTAATTACATTTCTCACAGTATTGGTGCTTTCTAAATAAAGCATTTCGTGACAATTTAAAGATGTGAGGACACAAGCTCCTGAAGCTGCAGTAATTCAAGAATACAAGTATAGTTGTCTGAAAGATCTTGTTTCCTCCAGAGGGGATTAACCGACTTTTCCAACCACATTGACACTTACAGCTGTTTTCTATTAGTTTGCACACAGTATCTGATGTAACTCTGCAGAAACCAGGACATGACAGTGAGGTGGGAGTAGGTGAGGTTTACAATGCGGTTGTTGTTCAGGTTTAATCGAGGAGGGGGAGACTGATGACTTTGGATGGAAAAAACATCACTTTGCTATGAGTTGTCAGAGGAAAAAAAGATTTAAATCACAAACAGATGTTAAGGTACGAGGTGATTTAGAGCCGCTTTTCATTTTGACTTAGTATATCCTCTGTTAACGGTTACAAATTAATGAAACATCTGATATTTTTGGACATCTGGACTACGCCATGTGTCTGCCATATTTTAATAAGAAACTTTTTCATACATGTTAACAGGAATAAACTCAGTTGCATTTAAAACAAGCTTTAAATCAAGAAAAGAGATCTGGAGTTCATCAAAAGTAGATATAATAAGGTATCATCTGCATAAAAACGGACACTTCAATGTAAAACAACTAATATTTATGCATATAGTAAATAGCAGGGGACCTAATGTTGATCCCTGTGGGACACCTTTATCAACCATCTGGGCACATTTTTAACTTTTAGTTTTTGAGCAAGGTGTTCAATATGAGTTTTGTATATAAACAAATCTAACCAATCTTAAGTACTTATAATGCTGTACTGTATCTATAAGATTTTCATGAAGATACTCTTCATTTTGATTGGATTAGAAACATCAATGCTCTGTACTTTTGGAGTTCAGAACAAGCTTTAAAATAATTTAAAAAGCAGATTGTAATCTGGAGAAGGCCTAGTTTCTGGTAAGGTATTTAAGATGGTATCGTCGGCATAAAAATGGACAATTTAATGTTCAGTTGGAAAATAAATGTTATTTGTGGATTGAAAATATAGCAGGGATTCTAATTTTGATCCAAATAATGATGGTCACAAATATTTCATATTTCTAACTGCTGAGAGTGTCCATTTATAAACTGACATAACAATAAATCAATATTTCTTTCATGCACATCCTCTTTTGTTTGTGAATCAAAAGCTCTTGTACAGTGAATTTATTGTTGCAAGATTATCAAATGTTGGTGCACATAGGCAGCTCTATAAAAAAGCCGTAACATTTTGGACTAAACTTGTTCAACATTATTCTACAGTCAATATTTTAACCTTCTGGAAATATCTGGTGTCATACTATCTACTTTTGTTATCCACTAGAATAAAAAAAAAAATAAAATAAACAACAGCACAGAAATCAATGTAAATCGTCACTGGGTGGCTTTTTCCTTTTAGACATACTTGCATTGTATTTTATTAGTGCTATTATTAGCTGTCTGTGAACATAGCCGGGAATTTAGCTCAATAAAAACTAGAGTGATTTGTAAAGGGCTGCATATTTCTTGTGTTTGTAGGTCTGTCTGGAGGCCGAAAATAGTTTCTTCTCTTCTCTCTCACACACTCTTTTCTTCTGCCTCTATTGTACAGCTCATAGGATATCTTGATTTTCCCAGATGTGTTTCCAGCTGTGCAGATGTGACTTCACTGACCTGGTATGTTATAGTAAGAGTGATAACTTAATTACACTTTGACCATGCCCACACCACCTTTATTGAATTAAAAGACAGTTTGAGAAGGTACTGTATAGTTTTTAGAAAACACTGAAGTGATGGTGTGGATTGTGAACAATAGTTTGCTCCACAGTTTAGGTGTCATGAGAGTAAATGAACGATCACATTTCGTTGAAAATCTAAACTTAAAAACAGCGAGACAAGCCTTTTTTTTGTGCATATGAGCTTAGTAGGTCAGAAATATACCTCAGAGCCAATCCATTTAATGCCTCATAAGAGATATTCTGGAAGCCATGGGAAGCAAATGAAGGGATAGTAAAACTGGGGTAATGTGTTCTCCTCTCGTAGTTCCAGTTAAACGCCTCGCAGCTCCATTTTGGGCCAATTTAAGTTGATTTAATGCTTTTTTTACTGAGTGCTGAATATAGAGAGTTAAGATAATCAAGATGGGATGAAATGAAGAAATGGATAACTTTCTCCACGTCAGTGGCAGAAAGAAATGAATTGATTTTTTTTTCTGATAAAAATAATCCCTTGTACTTGGTTGTCAAAAAGTTCAGGTTTAAATAAAAAATTACTCCCAAATTTGTGGGTGTTTGGTTTGCATGAAGCCAAGATAATTTATTGTCGTAAAATGAATGTGATAAGAACTTAGACTTTATTATCAAAAGAGCCATTTTAGGCAAAAAAACAACAACATTTGATCATTGTGATGAAGGTAACCCAGTTTATAGTCTAAGTATATAGTATATAAGTCTAATGCAGTGAGGGCCAAAGAGACAATGTACTACGGAGTATTAGGGCCACATTGAGGGAAAAACATCTGAGATTTACAGAATATAGTCATAACTTTACGAGAAAAACAGTCATAATATAACGAGAATAAAGTCATAACTATACAAGAAAAAAGTTGGAATATAACAAGAATAAAGTCATAACTTTACGAGAAAAAAAGTCTAAATATTGCGGGAATAAAGTCATAACTTTACGAGAAAAAAAGTCGTAATATTGCGGGAATAAAGTCATAACTTTACGAGAAAAAAAGTCGCAATGTTACGAGAATAAAGTCATAACTGTACGAGAAAAAAGTCGTAATGTTACGAGAATAAACAAATTTAAGAAATCCACAGGGAGCCACTGGAGAGAGGCGAAGAGCCGCTTGTGGCTTCGGAGCCGCAGGTTGCAACCAACTTCTAAACCTAAAGAAGTTGTAGTTTTGTTGCCTAAACCTAAAGAAGTTGTAGTTTTGATGCCTAAACCTAAAGAAGTTGTAGTTTTGATGCCTAAACCTAAAGAAGTTGTAGTTTTGTTGCCTAAACCTAAACAAGCCTTTTTGTTTGTGTTCAAAATGTAATGTTTTATTCAACGCTTCATTCAGTTTTACGTGTTAGAACGTGTTACTTTTAAGTTTCACTTTTACAACGTAGTAGGCGTAGTAGGCCCCTAATGACCCACATCTATGAGGCTTATAGTGACTGATAACACAGATTTATTGGACTGATAACAGTTGAATCGGGTGCTTGGTCATATCACTCAGCACTGTGTGAGATCAGAGCATGATGGGATGTTCCCTGTTCAGACATACAGGACAACATGTGCTGTATGATCATGGGGGAGGGGGGTGTGATTTCCTAGTGTGTGTGTGTGTGTGTGTGTGTTGCATGCCACGCTTGAAAAGCTTTTCGATTGAGTCAGCGTGACACATTTATGAATAAAAGGCTGGAAATCGGAGTGACTGAGTCGAGCAGGAGACTGTAAAATCCATCCCTCCATATCCTCCTCTCGAAAAACGCATTACACTGTCAACTCTAATGCAAGCTACCGTCACGTTGTACACAAAACTAAAACGGACAGTGGTTACACTGTGTTGTATATTTCACATAGCTGAGCAGACCGACTGTTTGGCTCCACACAAACAGACAGAGGAGAAGAAAAGACAACAGAAGAAAAGAGCAACAGCAGAAATCAAAAACAGCACAAACTAAAGTCTCCCGACAGCTAGTGGAGCGTGACAACACCGAGCACTCCCAGTGCCGCCTTATCGCTCTGCTCCAGACCTCAGAGATCTCCCCGATCTGAGAGCGTCTTTGATGCTCACTGCTGCATAAAACGCCAACATGTGCTCATCATCTTCTCCGTGTGGTTGTAGTGGTCAGAGCACAGAGAAGTAGGCCAGGAGAAACCCTGCAGCCTGAGAGAGGGGCAATCTCTACTACTGACACATTACACCTTACAGATCCCATTATCAGCCTCATAGATGTGGGTCAGTAGGGCCCTACCACACCCAATAGTAGGTTTTTATCATCTAATCACATGGTAGATTACCGAAAGAAGGAATAAAAGAAGAAAACAGTGACCTCTAGCAACTGTAGTAATTATGACAGGAGCAAAAGTGGAAGTGAGGCGCTGTAGTATAGACAACATGAAACTCCATATGAGGTCAGTAGGCCCCTACAGATGCTAACGTAGAACAAAAACACACTCTGTTTGTTGGACG
>CAKAKR010042131.1:0-22066 GCA_916700685.1 Adelosebastes latens
TTCTATCACAGTAAATATTTGTTGAAAATATGGGGTGGGGGGGGGGGGTAAATAACTATGCAGCATTATGAATCTGTTTATTTTGGGTCATATGACCTTAATTATTCCATTAGTTGCATAAATAAAGAATAGGGCTGGGCAATATCATGATATATAACGTATATAAATATATATATATATATATATATATATATATATATATATATATATATATAGCCCCTAACCCGATATAAAAATGTGTATCGTATATATTTTCTGTATTGTTTCTATTGTGATATAGGCTCGGCCTATATATATATTTTTTTTTCTATATAATTTCACATAAAACTGTTATGTTCATTTGGCACTCAAGTTCTTAAAATGAGGAAATAATTTTGTCAATTTGTCAAATATTTAATTCACACATGAGCATAAAGAAATAGGCTTTACCATGTGGCTATTTCATATAGACTATTTATTTGTTGAATTACCAGAAAATATGCTATATTGTGATATATATTGTTATCGATGTATGAATCACCTCTATCATGATAGAATGTTTTGACAATATCGTCTAGCCCTAATTATATTATATTATATTATATTATATTATTGTTCAGCTTCTATCACAGTTCATATTTGTGTGACGGGCATATATTTATTTATTTTTTTCTGTATAATTTCACTTAACTATTCTATTCACTCAAGTTCTTAAAAAGAGAAAATACTCTAGAAAATACTAAGTATTTAATTTACACAGCAGTAAAAATATGCTTTACCGTGTGGTTATTTCATATAGACTATTTATTTATTGAATTACCAGAAAATATGCTGGGGGGGTAAAATAAATATGGGTCAATAAAAAATAACCTTAGTTCTCCCATTAGATGCATAAAGAATATCCAGTGGAATCATTCTATATTTTTATTAACTGTCAACTATTACCCTATAACACCACCTGCTGAAAAGTCCTGAGATGCGTTTACTTGCCTACATTTTGTCAATCTTATATATATATATTTGACCCACTTTAACAATTTCTTTTCTCCTAATTAAGATTTCTATCAGCCTGATCGTGAGCGCATTTGTGCTCCACCACATCCATCCATCCTTCTGCCGTCCCCAGCTCCCTCAGAGCATCATGGTTGCACACTGACCTTGCAGGAGAAGTGATGGTGAACAGCCAGACTCAGAGCTTGTTTCTTCAGAGCAACAAGGGTCGCTGAGCACTTCTCACAACACGCAACTTTCCTCTCAGACCTCCCAGAGCCGGGATGATTCCCAGTCCCTCTCCATCCAGTCCCAGTACCACCAGAGGACATCATCCCAGCGCCTCTCCATCCAGTCCCACTCCCACCAGAGGACATCTTGACGCGGTCTCCGCCGGTCCCAGGGAGGTACCTGTATGCCGGGACAGTGTCTGCGTCTCTCTGGCACATGTCCCGGTGCGGGTCTCCTCTGGACCCCCCGGAGCCCTCCGGAGTGGGGCGCTCCTTGGCTTGGCTCTGTTTCCCGGTAATACTCGCCTTTATACCTCCGGGCTCACAGTGATGCTGCACTTCTGAGCTCTGAGGAGTAAATGATCATGAGAAGGATGATGTGGGCTTTGGCAGCGGCAACAGTAACCACACCCAAATGTTTTTTTTCTTTCAATATTATTCTTATACGAAACTACAAAAACAATGCAAAATGTTTTACAAACGGTCACAAATTGTGTTTGTGATGACTAAATGTGACTTACCCAGTGTGTTCCCTTCACCGAGGCAGGAAATCTGTCTCCTCTTCCAGTCAGAGATGACATGACAACTTGTTAATATTTAAAAAGATATCCGAACAAAGGCAGCAGGACGCACTTTGGTTTAGTTTCGCCAGAGCTCCGCGGATCAAGAGTAGAAATAGTTCACTCATGGTAGGATTAAATTAAGAAATGAGACAAAGTAAGAGGAGGCTGGAGCTGGAGAGACACAGTCTCCGAGATGGAGTGATGACAGTGTGGCACAGTGGAGGAGACGGAGTGAGCGCACCGGAGAGAACACTTCATGAATGCACTTGGTTATTTATTAGAACCTCCTCAGGGAGGCGGTAAGGAGCAAGTGTCCACACAAACAGTCCAAAGAAACAGTCTGTTGCACACTTTGTTAATGGAAATCACTCAATTTCAAAGGTACTGTAACAGAATAGTGAGATAAAGCTGCCTGCATGGACCTGGAGACATGCAATCACTGTAACAGTCCTCCCAGGATATTACTGTATGGAACTGAAGGTACAGTTTACATTATGATGTCAATATATCTGTTATAATATGTCTTCTGAAGATGGTATTGTTAAAGCTTCTGTAGGCAGAAGGTTTTTGGCATCACTGGGCAAAAAAATCCATAATAACTTTTCAGCATATTGTAATTCAAACTTTCTGAGAGAAAACTAGACTTTGGCCAATCACAGGTTATTTCAGAGAGAGCGTTCCTTGAGCGTTCCTTGAGCGTTCCTTGAGCGTTCCTATTGAGCGTTCCTATTGAGCGTTCCTTGAGCGTTCCTATTGAGCGTTCCTATTGGCATTGCTCCGGCTGGTGGGCGGTGCTTGGTAGTTCCTCAACAGATCTCAACAAACTTTCTCATTTTACTGCTGAACAGTACACTACAAGATGTTTCTAAGAACATTTGAGATGAGAAATAGGCATTAACGTAACAGAATATTAATTCATATTTGATCAGCGCTGCCTAGTTTGACTGTTTGATCGGAGTTCGTGAGTGATTGACAGCTGCCTCCGTTGAAAGAACAGCCAATAGGAGCGCTCTCTCTCACTGACGTGACCTGTGATTGGTCAAAGTCTCCTGTGACGGGCTAGATTTTTTAAAGCCTGAAAAAAGAGTCATGAGGAGGTGCAGAAGTCTAGTTTTCTCTCAGAACACTTGAATTACATACCAAAAATATTCTGCTTACTGCCACGTAAAGGCAGAGGTAGTATAAAAAACCGCAGCGACCCTACATTTCTACATCTGAAGAGGTCATCGGACTTTATAGCTCCAGAGACACAGAAGACACACAACTTTGTTTTCACAAGATGTTAAAGGTGCTATTGATAACATTGATAACATTCGGCCACTACATGTCGCATTCTCCCTCCCCCTGTCCATTGTATTAAATTCACAACAAGTCGTTGCCAGGCACTTATCGTCAATCACAGCCATTTATCCTTTTTTCCACACTGACGACCCATAGATACTACTGTACCTGATACCAGTGTTGTTTTACTATTGGCTCACAAGCCTTGTTAGGAACCAAACATTAGATATCTTCCACAGAGATAAACAAAACATTAATCTTGGACCTGCCAACATTTTTTAAATGATTAATACACAATCATAATATTTTTTATTCAGCACCTTTCTAAAGGATCCGTGGATATTTTTTTTTTTTTAATATTCGTCTACATAAAAATGTTGTCAATAAGACCTTTAAGTGCTTAAAATGAGTAAAGTCGGTATGTGCCCCTTTAAATGAATTATACTTTTTTTTATAAATAAAAAAGTTCATCAAATGAGCTTCATGGTGTCTTCAGTTTTTTGTGATTATGCATAATAAACATGTTCCACATCGGTTGAAACACGTAAAATTACAGCATTTGTTCTTGATTTATGAATTTGGTATTTCCGTAGTAGAAAAGTAGTTTTATACAATCCTCAACTATTCTGTTATCACTATGAGCAGATAAAATAAACCAACCAGAAAAAATAATTTAAAGTTATAATAGGCCTATAGCCAATTCAACTGAAACTCCTTTATTTGATTGGCTCAGTGTTGGATGATAGCTACCCTACATCCTAAAAGAAGATTTAATGTTAAAATAGCGAGATAGGTGAATTAATTAATCATTCATATTTCTATTTCCCTTGGAGGATCCTACTATTATAAAATGTTTACAAAATATATATTATAGCAGGGGTTTTAAAGTCTGAGACTGTGGACCTATAAGACAAATACAGATTATACTGTACATTACGGTATTCTATATGTCATCATCGTCCTATATCTCTTGCTAGAACCACGACGCTGCTCTATTTTAAACTCCGATTTTAACGATTCCCTAGAATGCATTATGCAGTATATTTGCTTATTTCCAAACATATATGAATTATGCATAAAGACAAGCTGAGTAATATCCTGGGTGTTATTAGTGTTGAATTTGTTTCCACATCAGTGCTTTCTATGGGATCTCTGGGTGTTTTTGTTGTTGCGCCAGCGCCAGATGGTCGGCGGGATGCATCAGCAGGCCGCGCTGCTCTCTGGGTAGTTACGGTAGATGACGTCATGGTCCTCCCCCTCCCCCCCACCGGCTCTCATCCTCCCCCACTCCCCGGCCTCTCTCTGCTCTTCTGCCGCTGATAGCCTGATAGCTTGGTCGGACAACGAGGGTGCCATTTGGCGCAGTATTGAGATCCATCCGTCGAACAAAGGGCGTCCAGATTATTTACCGTCGTGTTTGTGAATTTGATTTAATACATTTCTCCGCCGAACATTCACAATGAGCTCAATCAACGTGAAGAAGCTGAAAGTGAACGAGCTGAAGGACGAGCTGAAGAAGCGGGATCTGTCGGATAAAGGGCTGAAGGCCGAGCTCATGGACCGGCTGCAGGCCGCGCTGGACGAGGAGGCCCTGGCCGGAGACTCCCCGAGACCACAGGACGCTGCGACCGCAGAGGGCTCCGGACAGGAGGGCATGGGAGAGGAAGAAGAGGGTGAAGGCCCGGTGGAAGAAAGCATGGAGGCCAACGAGGAGGAGGAGGAGGAAGAAGAAGAAGAAGTAGAGCCGGAAAATGGGGGCGACGGTGACGGTGATGGCGCTGCCGTGGACGAAGAGATGGTTGAGGGGGAAGAGGACGGAGACGAGGAAGATGAGATGGATCCCATGCTCAAGGGAGATGTGGACGACATGGAGAAGATCGAGGCAGAGGACGGTGATGGTGATGGTGAGCCCGCGGAGCAGGAGCAGGCTGCAGAGGGTGAGTCGGCCGGGCTGGTTCGGACTAAATGTGACTGTCTGGATGGAGACTGTGGCTGGGGGTCGGGGCTGTGCTATAGAGCGGTAATAATGGTAGAATGGAACCGCGGGAGGGAGCCGGCTGCTCACCACTACACCTAAATGCGTTACCGTCAGGTTACCAGACAACAGAGCGTCCACGTTGAGCTAGAGAGACTAGATAGACCTCATTAAACCCGCGTCCATGTTGAGCTAGATAGACCTCACTACACCACTAAAGCAGCAGCGCGTTAGCCACGAACCCAACCAGTTAGCCGCTCATGCTAACCGCCGTTAGCATCGGTCACCACCTTTGTTAGCTGACGTTAAGCACGTTGTACCGATAGTCCAGTAAGCTAACGTTAAACGTAGCATTATTTAATAGTTGAATGTTGTTCTTAATAATTAATAGGTGAATGAAGTGAGAAATAAGATAGTGAATTAGCCTAGCTTAGTCTGGCTTTTCGTTTCGCTTCGTTAGCATGTTAGCTTGTTAGCTAACGTTATTCTCTTTGTGTCTGTGGTGCAGTGCTAACTAGTGCTAACTAGCGGCTCAGCCGGTTAGCTAGTTCAGTGGTTCCCGTATTGAAAGTTGGCTGTGGACTATGAATGGGGTGGAGGGGTACTAAGACGGGCCTTCAATTATAACCTATATTAAACAAAGACTTTAAAGCAACATGCTAACGTTACTGTATAGGACAATTGGGCCGTTCCAAAAGAAGTACCTTTACAGATTAAACTCATATACTGGATTCTTTAGCACTAATCGTGGACACATGGGAGCACTGGGCCCTCTTGTGTATCAGTCCACAGTGGATCTGACTTCAGACCGGTTGGGAACACCTGAACTTGCTGACCTAAACCTGTGCACAAGATGAGGCAGGCAGGCGCTGAACTGCTTGTGTAGCACGTGGTTAGTGTGTCCGTGGTTTGAATAGAAAGAGTCGTTTTGATGGATGAACATAGAGAATGGGTTATCCGTGATTAGCCACCGAGGTAATCTAGGGTAAGATATGGGGGAGGGGTGGGGTCAACCCAGGTCTAGTAGGTATTCCCATTTCCTTTGCATGATGCATTTGTCCCTGACAGTAGACTTAATGAAATAGGCTCTGAATTTTGTTCAACAATATATTCTAAGCCCTTTATTAAAGGGTTAATGTCCCTTTACTTTGCAGAGACTTGTTTTACCAGCTCCAGCAAACACTGTTCACAATGTTCATTTGGACCAGCCTACATTGTAATTACTATCTGGTCATTAGAGTTGTTACTATGATTGTGTTTTTTAAAGTGTAACCATGAGGTGTTACCTCTTTAGTTACCTTTTTTTAATATTGCTGATTATGGTCGACACAATGTAACTAATGAACGGGCTTTGTGGGCCAGAACCCCACTGCCAGTCCGACCTCTTCTCTCACAAAAAGGAGCACCTCATTCTATATCTTTGTTCTATTTTCAAAGGGGATGCGGACAAAGACACGAATGCTGATCAGAAGAATAAGAAGGGTGTTAAGAGACGCCGGGAGGAACATGGAAGGGGCTACTTTGAATTTATTGAAGAGAACAAATACAGCTGGTAAGGATGGGACAGAGCAAAAATGGCCTTCAGCATCCCTGAAGCGCCATCCATAGCTTTGTTGAACTGTATTGGCTTTAAGTGCCAATGCACATATAACTAGCATGAGGAAAACCCTCATTTTCAAGTATTATACTATTTATTTAACTTTCACACATGTTTTGAGGGTCATCCCTGACTACTTTAAAGAGCCTTACCATTGACCTTTTTACAGTGCCCACTCACATTTGTGTCTTTAATGGACTGCATTCTGTAGCAGAAGTGCAACTATCAAGTCTCTATGAATTTCCACATCTGTTCCTCATGCCACTTATTGTTTTGGAAAGCCCATTGTGTCCTAAAGGTGAACCGAGGCTGCTCAAAGAGAACCCAGAGGAAAGTAGCAGATGTGCACTTTTGAATGGGGGGTGGGGGGACAGCTGAGAGGCGTGGGAGGAGGGGTCCACTGCTGCAGGGTAGCACACAAGGATGTAGCAAAATTCCCAAAGTGTTTGGAACGTCCCCGGAGGAGATCGCTATTGACCGTCTCATCGTTTTGCCTCGCAATGGTCCATTTTTTTTTCGTTTTGTTTTTTATTTCACTGGTTGTATGACGTCAAAATGCTATTTCTGTCTCATGTATCATGTCTTGTGTGTGTGTGTTTATCATGGTGCGAGAGTGGGGATGTTTGCAAGACTCTTTTCTACCCCCGCGCAGGTGACATCATGCATGGTGTGTATGTGTGTGCATACATGTACCTACTTCTTGGTCAGTGTTTTGTTTTTGTTGCGCTGTTGACACTTTAACCGTCAGAAAACAGATTTTTGGGGACAATTTTTTTTTTAAATAGTCTGGGACTCTTAATGAATGTTCCTTGCCTCAGAATTACTGGAACACTATAGTATTGCTCCCTCTTCAGGTGCTTTTTTTTTTTTTACCCCTTATCCGACAGCCAAATATTTTATTGCAAGTGTCCATTCAGTTCAAACTGAAAGTCAGCTTTTGTCCTTTTACCTTTACCAAATTTTTCCCCCAATATGTTTTTTTAGAGCTTTAATCTACCCTGTGTGAAGCCAGTGCCCCCTGGGTAGCCATGGGCCTATAGAGCAGCAGCCAGTGTTTGACTACACTGACCATATGCTCCAACTGGGACTGTATGTTCTCCAGAGCCACCATAAATCTCCCCCCACAGCCATTTGTTCAGCATTCAGCACTGTTTAAGAACAACTACGATGACCGATGTCACTGAAGATTATAAGACTGCTGCAGATGATGACCCCCAAATCTGTCCTAATCTCTCTACTCCACTGGACTTAGATCATTGCGTCAGGTGTAACAATGCTTAACCTTTTTATTGAAATGTTTAACATTTTGACTAGGTTCTTAAACTTCTCATAAGAGATTTTGGTACCTAATCTCAAGCTACAGAGTTGGTAAGTTGCTGTAGCTCTCAGGATCCTTCTGATTACTCATTTCAAGCAGCCAAGCATGGTGACAACTTGTACTTCCTAGTTGCACAGAACATTAAGATATGACTTGGTCATGACCTTTTCATTTACTATTCCACATATGGGAAGTTAAATACAACCTTACCCGCTATCACTATGACTGACCCCACAGCACTCCTGGAGATCATAAACACACTGATCTGAACGGGGAGAGGTCTTTAATGGATAGCATTGAATGCTAGGGGCTAGCGGAGTTGCTTTCTCTCTGTATCTCTCATGTTTTTAGATTTCGCTGGATACCCTAAGGTAAGTGTTGTCTGCCAAGGCCCACAATACAGCTGACAATACAAAAACTTTGGAGGCTCGCTTGCCCAATTTACTTTTCTATTTTGTATTGTTTCCCCCCCTAGTCTGTCGTTCCACTTTTCTCCCCAAATATTTTTCAGCAAGTGGTACCAAGACTTCTATATGTTCCATGCAGCTACATTAACACATGAATCCTCTCACTGACGGGTTGGCATCTCTTTTCAGGGCCTCTTTTAAGTCTCCTGTGCCACCCCTGGAGGAAGAAGATGAGGAATTTGATGACACAAAAGTCTGCCTGGATACCTGTACGTGATTTTTTTTTTTAATGTGACAAATATCCACATTTTAAGCCAATGTTATTCTAAGATCATGAAATTGTAATTGCAAAGATGACCTAGTCCAAGAAGAAGTAAACTAACCAGAACATTAACAACACTTTTGTTTATCGTAGACTTATTTACATGGATCCTGATTTTGATGTGTGCTTTTTTTTTTGTTACACTCTAGACAACTGCGACCTGCACTTCAAGGTGTCACGGGACCGTTTCAGCGCCTCATCTCTCACAATGGAGAGCTTTGCTTACCTCTGGTCCGGAGGGAAGGCTACCTACGGTGTAAACAAAGGCAAAGCCTGCTTTGAGATGAAGGTACAGTAACAATGCTCACGTATTCAACTTTCAAATTTCCCTGCCGTACACACCATTCCCATCACATCCCTGAGTAGTTATATGCTTATGTAGAACAGTGTTTACAAACTATGTGTAAAATGGTCACATTAAGACACACCTCGGACTAGTAGAAATGAATGATACATTTTGTTCGTGTGTTGTGCTTCACATCAATAGATAGCAGAGAAAATTCCTGTGAAGCACATTTCCAGCAAGAACATGGAGATTCATGATGTGCAGGTTGGCTGGTCCCTGTCTACTGGCACCCTCCTCCTTGGTAAGTGTCTTTTTATATATACGCTCTAGCTCTACGGTCTTCTGTATATTATACTGTTGACTGTGTCATTCAGACATTCAGTATCAGTTAGGGCTGTAAAAATGAAAGTGATAATAACATGGAAATTCGTTTTAACACCACTAATTTCTTGAACGCAATTTGCAGAAAAACATTTTTTGCGGCATCAACCATGTCATACTTGCTTGACGCAGAGGAGGCTAAATAAGGCTCCAAACTTCGAAGGGGTCCCTTGACCTCTGGCCTCAAGATCAGTGAATGTAAATGGGTTCTATGGGTACCCACGAGTCTCCCCTTTACAGACATGCCCACTTTATGATAATCACATGCAGTTTGGGGCAAGTCATAGTCAAGTCAGCACACTGACACACTGACAGCTGTTGTTGCCTGTTGGGCTGCAGTTTGCCGTGTTATGATTTAAGCATATTTTTGATTTTAAATGCAGTACCTGTGAGGGTTTCTGGACAAAATCATTAATGGTGATTAGATATTGGAATCATTGACAGCCCTAGTATCAGTGGAATAAAGTGTTGAGTCCAGCAGTAACTTTCCATTTACCCACGGCATTGTGTGTTCCACTCATTGCCAGAATAATTTCTGCTTTGGTCACATCACACGTGATGTACTGCAAACTTTTTAAAGTAATGATATCCCATAACTTAAATGTTATGGGATATCATTACCTCTCTCATACACAAAATGGTGACCAAGCCAATGCAGCCATTTGCTGTGATTCATTGAATGATTCAATGATTCATGCAGAATACCGCAGAGCTCCAAATTCTGTGCCGTATCTTAGATGGACATTACGGTGCATTGCATTCATTGAAGCATGTATTAAAATGCTGACAAAACAAAACTGTTTTTGCATGAAGATGTGCCATATAAGATGACACTCTATATAAACCAAGCCTTCTGTGATCCTTCATGAAAAGGCAGTCTGTCCTAAGAGGTCCCTCTAGTGGCTCATTAGCAGCATGACATGTTAATGTAAAATGGCTCCATCTCTGAATGCATCATAGTAATGGTGGCTGGCCTGTTGCCAACATAGATGATTCACACACCATTATCGAGTCCCCGCTGACTGAGAGGTGGTGTGTCAATTCAGAAATGTCATTCCATCTGCCAGCTGTCACAAAATGTTTTTGTCAATTAATATTTTCTCCCTTATTTTACTTATTTTATTTTAGGTGAGGAAGAACATTCTTATGCATACTCTGGGAAAGCCAAGAAGACCACCAACTGTGTGACAGAGGACTTTGGAGAAACCTATGAGGAGAATGATGTCATCTGCTGCCTTATTGTAAGACATAAATGTTACTTGTATTTTATCAGTTCATTAAAGGTAGGGTCGGTAATGCTGAGAAACAAGCAAGAGTAGACAAAGATTTTTAAAATGATCCAACCAGAAAACTGAGCCCGGTGTTGCCAACTCTTTTCACAGTGAAAGTAGCTAGCAGGACTAGCTCCAAACGCCGCTAAATCTAGCGAGAACGTCACTGACAGTCCATCATTTGGGCCGAATGAAATGATTGGACGGGCTTATTACAGTCCTGCAAAAGCCACAGATACCAGATTGTTTTTTTGTCAGAACATTTGATTTATTGATTACTATCAGGATGTAATGAGAATTCCAAAAAATGAAACAGAATCCAGGAAGTCCTGCTGGATGGTGCAGACAACCATAGAAAAATACTAAGGCACTCCATCTTCAGGTGAAAAAATATATAGTGATTTTATTTTCTAAGCATAAGTAATAAAACAGACCAACGCGTATCAACTCTAGGTCTTCATCGGGGTTTGACAAACAGCAAATCAGACAGGATTATATACCATCCGTGGAATGCAATCATAAGGCCTTATATATAACCAATAGAGGGCGCTAAATCGTTATCAAGGGCCGCATACATGCATATAGTATGTCAGAGAAATATAAGTATACAAAAAAAGCATAATATCAATATATAACGTACACAAGGTGGAAAAAATCCTCAAAATACCCAACGAATACTAATGAGTAATGAGTAATGTTCCCTACAAAGGAAAAGAATATAGAATAAACTAACAAAATAAATATCCATGCCTCAAATATATGGAGCGAACTCTACATACCATTCAATGACTTTCAGTGAAAAAAGCATATACAATGAGATTATTATATACAATTATATGTACATGTATCAGAAGTACCTGCAGTACCGCAGCAAAATATAATACTTCTGCAAAATGGAGACATTTTCCCAAACAGGACAAAACTCAATAGCCAGATAATCAAAGCAAATGGTACCATATTGTAAATACAAAATTGGCATAGAATAAGTAATAAATCAGCATGTCCCAATTTGTCAGGTCGAGGAGTATTGCATATGCCGCTAAGTGGCAGTAAAAACATTGTGAACATGGTTAGAGCTGTAGTAGGCCAGATTGGAGCAAATATGATAAAAAGAAAACGTATTTTTTTATTTTTATAAAACGTTTGCTATATCCTGACAGTAGTACATGAAACCGGTAACCTGAAAAAAAATCTGGTTCCTCTGTGTCCTCTGGTGCTCCTAACGGCATCTGCAAGAGTTCACAGACCGGAGGAAAACAAGCAGTCAGAGCTGATCTGAGTCTACGTCTATGAGAGCAGGCCGTCAATCACTCGCGACCTCCGACCAAATGGTCAAACTAGGCAGCGCTGATCAAATATGAATCAATTTTCTGTTACGTTAATAACTATTTCTCTCCTCAGATGTTCTCAGAATCATCTTGTAGTGCACGGTTTAGCTGTAAAATGAGAACGTTTGTGACGCCGCTGCCATTGTGAAATCTGGTGAAGGAACGCCAAATTCTGGTCACATGACCGGAACACAGCCAATAAGATAGATTTTCTAAAGCCTGAAAACAGCCATGAGGAGGTGCAGAAGTCTAGTTTTCTCTCAGAACACTTGAATTACAATATGCTGAAAGGTTATTAAGGAATTTTTGCCCAATGATGCCAAAAATATACTGCCTACTGCCACTTTCAGCCATAGTCACTGGACTTTAAATGTACAGTATGTTTAGAACGTCAGAGGATATTACAGGAAAGGCTAAGTAGCCTTTAGAGTGACAATCCAAGGTGTTTCTCATTGGAGACGTTTTTTTAGTCAATCGCCTCCTCTTCTATGATTAGGTATGACTTAAAGGGCAACAGCTTTCAGGGAAGAGGGACTCCCATAACAAAAAATGTATTTAAACAGCACTACCAACCATACCTTTTAAAGTAGGTGAAAACCAAGCCAACGTAGGCGTAGAAGGACTCCAAGTTGCATGCAGAGATACGTTCATGATTATTCTCAGTAGAATAAGTTGACTACGTATTGTTTACTCATTTAATGTATATCAGAAACGGGAGGAAACCTGTGTCATATATTATCAGTTTGAAGGTGAAAGAATTCACACGGGAATGAACTGCCACCATTTATTTAGAAAAGTGTAATTTGTCTGACTGGTACATACGTTGTCATTTCATAACTATTCCTTTTCCACAAACAATTTAGCATCTTTATTTCTTTGCTTAGGATTTTGAGGGGGACGAGTTGGTGTTGTCCTTCTCCAAGAACGGCGCAGAGCCAGCCGCCGCTTTCCAGGTCAACAAGGACACTCTGAACGGCCAGGCGCTTTTCCCCCACGTCATCTGCCACAATTGTGCCGTGGAGTTCAACTTTGGCCAGATGGAGACTCCGTACTTCCCTCAGCCCGAGGGTTACACCTTCCTGCAGCAGATCCCCGTGGATGACCGAGTCCGGGGGCTCAAGGGGCCACAGACCAAGGCTGACTGCGAGGTAAGCATAGTAATGTGTACATATTCTTTTTAATTTGTCATACAGCCATTTTATTTTTCATTGATATTTCTAACTATAATATTCCGGAGAGTTTAAAGTCATTTTTTCGGGGACTTGGATCTTAATTTGCCTTTTGCCTTTCATGTTGTGTAGATCATAGTGATGGTCGGCCTGCCAGGCTCAGGGAAGACCACATGGGTGAAGAACCATGTCCAGGAGAACCCCGGGAAATACTACATCCTGGGTAGTGACACCATTGTGGACAAGATGATGGTCAGTACTGATGCAGCTGTTATTCTCTGAAGCCCTAGACAACTGGGTGCCTTGCAATCTCTGTCCTACTATTTCATATGTTGTAACTGTATTTGATCCTATCATTTGATACAGATCAACAGCCTGAAACGCCAGTCCAAAGACATTACAAAATTGAGCGCCATTTCCCAGAGAGCACCACTTTTCCTGGGAAAGTTTATTGAGATTGCCGCCCGCAAGAAGAGAAACTACATCCTGGATCATGTAAGTGGCTCGTGCTGAATCCGATCACAGCGTTTGCCAATATTATACAGACACGGGTAAAATCAATCACTATAAATCCCAGTATAACTGAGCGTCTTTCTCCTCTCCCACAGACTAACCTGTCTGCCCCAGGCCAGAAGAGGAAGATGTGCTTGTTTGCAGGCTTCCAGCGCAAGGCCGTGGTGGTCTGCCCCTCTGACGATGACTACAAGCAGAGAGTCCAGAAGAAGGTTGAGAGTGATGGCAAAGAAGTGCCGGAGCACGCAGTCTTCAAAATGAAAGGTAAAAAAGATTCTGCTTTGTCTACAGTTTACCTGTAAGATACATGGCAAACTAACCTTAACAGCTAGACTACATAGCCTACTGCCAGCTTTAGTTTCAGTCTTGTGTAGCCGAGGGTTACGCTGCTCCTATACTTTATGAAGATAATAAATGAATAACACGGAGTAGTCTGCAGCGCATCACCGCTTCACATCTTCCGTTCCTCCCTTCACAATAAACTCCCCAGACACAAACACTGAAACACGGCTTACTAGAGGGAACTAAAGTCATTCACAACTCGACTAAATAACTTACCATTGTTTACAGTTAGCTACCGAGCTAACGCGCTGTGCTTGTGTAAACACAGCGGCGGTGGATGAGAGACAGCGGACAGAGCAGATTGAAACGTTGCTTTCCCCCATGTTTACCCGTTTCATCATGTGTATGCTTGTTGAACAGGTGTAATGATAACGTATCTTGGCTTTATATATCGATATCTTCATTTCTGTCTCCACCACGGCCTCTCTGATCAGCTGTTCACTGACTCCACTGTGTGTGTTTGTGTGTGGAGACCTCCGACACAGAGCAGGAAGACGCTGCAGCGTGATAATAAATACTAACGTTACGGTCTTTAGCCCCCGGAGCCCGTAATAACGGGTTTCGTTAACCATCACTATTCATCGCGTTTCAGACAGCCTTTTACGTTGTGTTTTATCGCGCACGTTGATATCGCGATGACAATGAAAATACGATTTATCGTCCGGCCCTATGCATACAGTAAACCAAGCGCTTCCTGAACTAACAGCTAGAGATGCACCATCAATCAGCAGCCGATTGAAGCCGGCCAGTTTTCAGCAGTCTCATACATCAGAATGTTTGCGTGTCACAAACGCGCAGCCGCCACATGATGGTTTTACTTCGGCACAGTCAGTAATGTCACACGCGCACACAACATGTCGGTGGTGTGAATGTTCTTCAGTGTGAGTGAAAGAGACACAAAGCTGCAATTTGTCACAACTGCAAGTCCAAAATAAGCCTCAATACATTTGGATCAACCAACATAATCAGACACGTATTATATTGTAATTTATCCCCATGATGCTGCTCAGAGTAATCAGTGACCGGCTCGTCTGCCGACAGCACTGACCTAAAGGGACCCGTTAACGGAGGTTCCATTGGGTTGCATTATGGTGCGTTCAAGCTCTTACCATTGGGCGATGGTAAATTCTATCGTTATCATGATGCGTTCAAATGTAATCTTGTGAAATGTGGTTTATGGGGACAAACTTGAACAAATCCAGTTGTTTGAAGGAGATGTTTTCACAGTAATACAAAATAGATACCAGAGAGGGATTCATGACCTGTTGAACTTCCTAACACTAGCTCTAAGCAGCTTAAAATATATAATTAGAAATACTAATGCCAAGATTTTTAATCAAAGCAAATATTTAAATAAATATATAATAATTTATTTCCTAATCATTTGAATTGTGTGTTTTTATGCAAATAACTACTATAGATGACAATAACAAAGTAAAAGGATAACATTTAGAGTTTTTTGACAGTTGGAATGTAGTACATGCAGCCATACACAAAGCATACATAGTAGTACTAGGTTGTTGTTGTTTTTTTGTCCGATTCAGGCGTTTCCCTTTTTATATCCTTAAATCATTTGCTTTCCTTCCATTCCAGGCTTCTACTCTCTGCCTGAGGAGGGAGAGAGCTTCAGCGAGGTCCTCTACGCCGAGATGCAGAAGGAGGAGTCCGGCAAGCTGCTGGAACAGTACAAAGAGGAAAGCAAGACGGCTCTGCCGGCCGAGAAGAAACCCAACCAGGGAAGCACAACACCAAAAAGAGGCGGCGGGCCGCGCGGTGGCAGCCGCGGAGGCAAGAACCAGTTTGCCCGTGGCGGTGGACCCGGACAGAGGGGTGGCGGCCGCGGAGGCTTCCAGAACAGAGGCAACTTCAGAGGAGGTAGTTTTGGGATGTAATTGCTAAACTTATTGTGTAGCTCATCGTTTCCCAAACTTAATTTCCATCACCATCGTGATATAAACCATGCACGAGTTTGTGAACGTGCAATGAACGTTTCTGACCATTTTCACTGCCTTTTTTTTTCCGTCACCTTGTATTATCTTGACTAGGTAAACCAGCCGTTTGGAAGAGATATACATCTGATAAATCACAACTTCGTTTTATGCATGTGTTATTGAAAATATACACATGTTAAATACTTTATAGATGAGGCCAAATAAATGCCTTTAGGCAGGCTCTGGTTTCTCCCTCATCAGTAAAACAGAATGTATGCTAGCCTTTCATATCACATTAAATGTAATAAGTAGGCTACAATTATCAAAACATTCAGGCTCCATCATGTGGCTCAAATGTGTACAGCAGATATAAATGTTAAGTCAATGGAAACAATTATGCAAACTTATTTGGCGACCCTAATAAAATCCCCTGCGAGCCAGTCTTTCAGTCATGCTAACTATGCTAATGCTGATCTTTCTGCAGCTCCTGGCCCTCGTGGCGGCTTCAACCGTCCACCTCGCGGCTTCCTGCCACCCCCAGCCTTCAGAGGAGGGTTCCACAACCGTGGAAACTTCAGCCGAGGCGGCGGCCCCATTCCCAGTCTGGGCGGATCCCCCAGGGGCGGACCAATGAGGGGCAACATGGGACCCAGAGGGGGGGGTCACATGAGCAGAGGTGGCCCAATGAACAGAGGGAACATGAGCAGAGGAGGTGGAGCCAGCATGCATCGTGGTGGATCCAGGGGACATCACAACCAGGTGGGTTTGATGAGGACACTCGTACATCCTGTAATCATTTAATCTGCGTTTTTAAATGTTGGTTTCATTATTTCATGTCTGCAGTAGCTCCTAGAACGGATGAAGCCTTTATTATTCATAGTAACATTTAGAATCTGTTGATGCATATTCAAGCTTGTGGGCTGCTACATGGTCGTCATTGTCCTGCCTCTCCCTCTCTCTCTTTCTCTACAGTATCCGCAGAGAGGTGGTAGCCGTGGCAACTTTGGGAACTTTGGAAACAAGAACGGCAACTATGGCAACTTTGGCAACAACAGGAACAGCGGGAACTTTGGCGGCAACAGGAACGGCATGGACAAGGCCCAAGCCTTCAACCAGAGCTGGCAGCAAGGGGTCAGTATTAAGAGAAGTTTACACATTACAGCAGACTTCACACACACACACACTGTCAATGTTTAAGACCATACCGATTCAGTTTAAAAACCAAATTTTACTTGTATATATGAATAAAACTACAGTCCCGCGGAATTATTTCCCCCTCTGGCACTAGGGCATCGTATTGGCAAGAATGTGGCGAACCGATGCATATCATGATACAGGGGATATGATTCAATATATTGTGATACCGTAAGCAAGGCGATATATTGGAAATTTCTTTTTATCTAATTTTAGGAAAACTGTCCTAGCAAAACAAACACACCACCATACGCATAAAATCTGAGTAAAAAAATGTATATTTTTTTTATGCCATCAGAAGTGTATTTATCACAGTCCCTTAATGTATGTAACATCCAACATCATAGCACTACTCTAAGAGGACACATCCACTGAGAGGGCGCAGCTCTTTGCAAATAGTTTTAACTGTTCATTTTTTGCATTTAAACTATTAATTAGAAATCGATAGTGTTTTTGAGAATCGATACAGTATCACAAAACATAATATCGCGATTTTCAATATTTTCTTACACTCCTAATAACTGGCACATGTGTAAATGCTGTCTAGCTGGAAAGTTAATTAGCCCTGTGCATCATTAAAGAACATTAATAATTCCATTACTATCCTCAGTGAAAAATACAATAAGCTTTTAATATTCCAATGAAAAATACATCTCGTGACATTACTCCCCATCAAATCAATGTAAAAAGTGCCTTTGATGTAGCATACTGGTACGGAGTATGTATAAACCAATACTACCGTAGACCAGTTCTACCAGTGCAAAATATTTTCCTTAACAAAGTAGACATGTAATGTTTTATACTTCTGGTGAATATAATCCAACCAATCTTATTTCCATAGAGGTATTTTGTAGATACAGTTCCCTTTGTTAACACCTTATTTTGAAAACTGGATGTAGTCCCACGTGTATACTTCCTCTAACTTCTCCAAGTCCGTCTCTAGCTCTCCCGTCAGCTCCGTTCTCTTTATCCATCCATGGTCAGCTCCATCGGAGCCGTTTGAATGCATTCAACATAAATGTCATTATATGGGTGCTCTACAGTTGTAGCGTCGGCCCATTTGACCACGGAGATGAGAGCGACGACCGGCTCCACCGCACGTTACCGCGATACGATAACGTTTCCCGTCCGTGACAGAGTTAGCATGCAGCTTTAGCCGTGATGTCTAGCTCTGCTTTTCCTGTCAATGTGTGAAACCCAAAGTGTTTCCATCCTTTACTGGATGTGTAGTGTTTACCACGCTGGATTTAACATGTGAGGGTGCAGGTCGTATCCACGCTGACCCTCCAACGTTTTCTGCTTTCTTGTTTCGGCTCGCTGCGGTTTGTTTTGGTTGACTGATACGGAACGGATATGCTGTCATGTTACTCAGACTACAACAATAAAAGTATAACTTCCTTCTACCTCCACATAGACTCAAATTAAGCAAATATATCGATTCTGGCATTAAAGAATCTATTTTTATAAAATCCCGATACATAGGTGAATGTTAGAATGAATCTTAGAAAGTAGAACGTTGTCACTCAAATAAACTCAAACTGCCTTGAAGGTAGATGATCTGAAAGCATATGTATATTGTACATTTTGTAGACGGTCAAGTATAAACCCAAAGTAAACTCTTTGTCTCTTGTGTGTCCCGTGCAGTTCTGGAACCAGAAGCCATGGAGCCAGCAGTATCAGCCTGGATATTACTAAGACACTTGTTGCTGTAACGGACTGGTGGCCGACACTGAGACCCACCGCTAGCCACGGAACATCCCTCCACCCCGCTCTTTGATTTTCTTTCTTTTTCCTACCCACTTTTAATAATCTAAAAAAAAAAAAACCACCAACTTACGATGCCGACTAACGCGATATGGAGCGACAACATTCCACATCAGGTCGGAGACCGGGCCACCCTGAGTGTAATTGAAGCTTTATATATATCTATATACATATGTACAACGTGGGTTCAGTCTCATTCAATACTGTTTTATTTCCTTTGTTGTATATTTCATTGTTTTGTTTTCACCACTTTTAAATGACGTGCTTTTAAGAAAGAAAAAAAAATGTTTGTAATATCAGGAAGCATTTTCGCCATACCCGGGCAGATGTTTAGAAAGATTTTTTTTTTTTTTTTTCAGGGTTGTGCATTTTATCTGTGCTGTGATTTTTGTTTTGCTTTTTTTATTACAAATTGTAAATATATTTTTTTTGCGTAGTTTGTATGAGACGTTTAAAAACAACAAAAAAACAACCTGGTAATGATTGAAAGGAACCTTGGCTTATTAGCGAGAAGCATGGTAGCGGATTATATTGTTAGGCTGTACATGTCAAGAGAGTCCACAGTTCAAACTGAAGCAACGGATGAATTGTCTTTTGTTCCGAGTATCAAACCTGTAACCTAAACTCCATAGACCTACAATAAACCACTCGTTGGCTTTTTTACATTCTTCCTGGCTTATGACTTTTGATTCGGTTCAAAGGTGTAAAAGACCTTTGAATGGGCGACGTCCTAGTTTGCTACTTCAAACAGTAAGGACATCAGCCCCCCCCCAGTTTACACCTCATTAGTGAAGTATTCCCTGTCTTTGATACATCCTTTAGCTATTCTAATGTACATTGCTTTGAGAAAGTATTTTGGTCAAGCCATTTTAAGGATCTAAGTAAGCCATTTATAGTACATTTTTGCCTCTTTTTTAATTAACTTTTTTTTAAAACAAGTCTATTTATCTTTAAAATTAGGACACGGACTACGCTTGATTCTCAGGAGGAAGTGTGGTTCCTAGATTGTGTCTATCAGCGGTTCCTTTATTGCAGTAGACTTCTGAAAAACAGCTAGCACTGATCAGTCCAACTAAACCAGAACCACACTAGCATTTTTTTAAATATATTTTCACCATAAATTTATATGAAATTTCTTGATGATGCCAGTTCAGCACAAAAGTGATTCAAAGCAGGCAGGGTTACTCATTTTCACCAGCAAACCTAAAGGGCTACACAGTATTGCAACACATCCACTATAGAGCGCTGCAGGGATGTTTTTGTAGGCCAACCAGGAAGTTAGCATCGTCCTGGGTTCCCTCGGGGTTCCCTCTGGGTTCCCTCGACAAAAAGCCAATGGCAGTGTTCCATCTGGGTTTTGGATTATTGCTGAAAATAAGCTCTGTGGTAAACAAACATTTATGATACTCACACATTTTGTTCAGCAAGATAATCTTCACAAATGAACACCACTTTATGATTTTTGTATTGGGAATGCAATCGGCAGAAGTAAAAAGCTAGCGTTAGGCTATAAACGAACTACACCGTCGCAAGAGTATCACAACGAGGCCGTAAAGGTGAACAAGTCGGCGTGATAACGTTTAGTACTCTCATTTAGCCGTTTGTCAGCAGCCGCCTTTTATAAGACATAAAAGCTTCAAAATTCACAAGTGGAATATTTATAGTGTTTTATATCGTAGAACAAAATGTCTTCAGCTTGTGTTAACCACAGACCTTATTTCAGACATCGAACTAAAAGCCCGTTGACTTCCAGACGAGGGAACAGGAAGTGCTAATTGCTAACTCACTTCCTGGTGTTAGGACTCACTCCTGTAGCGCTCTATTAACACCACCAATTCACCGTTCATGACCTTTCTTCCGAATGAGAGAAGCAGAGTAACTCTTTTTCGCGAATCGCTCCAGAGTTCATGTTGGTGACTGTGTGGCCTGGCAATAATGGCAGCTCCTCCATCCAACAGCCCATAATGTGTCCCACCACATTATCCAGGCAGAGGACACCCTGCTTGTGTTTCAACACTAGAACAACATCCGAGCTGGAGAACACAGTAGATCAGATAAAACCCCAGTGGCGTGTGTCCCGTTATTATTTTTTACCTGCCCGTGTTGATATTTAATAAACATGTAAATACTTCACTATTTCAACCATGCACGAATGTTCATTAATTAATTGGCTTGGAGTAATAACTGTATTGTGATTAAGAAAGTGTTAGTTTGCCCGAGTACTGCCGTGTGATCAATCGTTAGCTATATTTAAATGTGTGGAGAGTTTGTGCCCTCCTGTTTTATTGTACTGGATCCATAAATCTAGCTTTGAGTTGACAGTATAACCTATAACACAACAGACACTATATTTTTATCGCTTTATGTTGCAGGTTGTATATCAGGTCTTTTACTATTAAACCCCCAACAATGCAAAAGCTTTGAGACTTTTTCAGATTTGTTGTCTTTTCTATCTTACAGTTTTTGATATTTGTGTTTAAAAAATTTGGGACTGTATTTTTCTTTAATTTGTCTCAACTCTATTAAAGTTAAAGAAGCTGGTGTACACGGTGACTTTGTGGTTTTTAAAATACATGCAAAACGAACATTGTGTTTAGTGCTAATTAGCAAATGTTAGCATGCTAACACGCTAAACTAAGATGGTGAACATGGTAGACACGTTACACCTGATAAACATCCACGTGCTAGCTTTGTTTTTGTGAGTGAATTAGCATGCTGATGTTAGTATTTAACTAAAAGTAGTTGTGTGTAAGTGTAGCATCACAGAGCTGCTAGCATGGCTGTAGAGACTCTTGTTTAAAGGGACTGTTTGTAACTTCTTACACGTATAAATCATTGCGGGTTGGTGTCCCATGCGCCCTCGCGTGTGGCTACCTTGTTCAGACTCAGACTCCAACACAAACTACAGTGAAGCACCAAAACCTCTTGGTTGTATCTAGTGAAGCCCGTCTGTTAAACAGTGTTGGCCGCGGTCGGAGGACGCGGGGGAGACCGTAGCTTTGGTCTCCAGGACCGGAGTCTCTGCTGTACTCTGCTCCTCTGCTCCTCTGCCTGCCTGCCTTGACTCACACACCGCGCTCGTTCTCACTCTTTCCCTCCACTCTCACGTGCATGCGCGCGCACTCCACACTGCAGAAGAGTTAGTTTAGCTCTGAGAATATCTAGTGAATGTACAGTGGACGTTTGTGCAGAAATAACTGCTGCAGCTCCTCCAGACCAACAGAG
>CAKAKR010042133.1:0-39514 GCA_916700685.1 Adelosebastes latens
GCGAGAGAGAGAGAGAGAGAGAGAGAGAGAGAGAGAGAGAGAGAGAGAGAGAGGAAAGATATAGAGAGAGCAGAGCCACTGAGCCAGAGAGACAATGGAGGAAAGGAAAGGATACAGAAGTGGAGAGTAAGCAAAGTGAGAAGAGGGGGGAGACAGGGAGGTGGGGGGGGGGAGTTGATGTTGATACCATGAGAAAGCATAAAGGCTTTCACATTTTTCCTGACTGACCTGCTTTTCATCTTGAATGTGACCTCTCTCCAGTCTATAACAACACAGCAGAGTGAGGGGAGAGACAGAGTGAGTGGGGAAAAGAGGCGCTTGCCAAATCTTCCACAGCTCTTGCCAATCTGGGCCGCTGCCATCTCCCATCCGAAGGGAGACGGGCAGAACGAGAGACGGAGATAGAGCGACGGTGGAGGGGAAAGACATAAAAAAAAAAAAAAATAATAGTATGGCATTCTCTACCTGCTGCTCCTTTAAATGGGTTCTTCCAGCAAGCAGAGCAGGGGCCATTATCCAGCTGCCTGCCTGCCTGCACCCGAGCAAAGCCTGCCAGATTAGTGCACTTACATAAACGCCAGCCAAGAAGGGTGCACATGCAAACACACACACACAGCTTGGACCAAGTGCACGCAGACACAACCATATCTTGCGCGCACACACATACACGCAGGCAGGCAGAACTGGTGGGTTTAGGAGAGAGGCTTTACAAAGGCTGGCCGTCCCTCGTATGAGGTAGCAGTCTTTACGAGCAGTGAAGACAACAGTGATCCATCTCTGAGTGTGGCCATGCCATCCTCGACGGCGGCGCTGGCTGGCGCTGCCATGCTGGAATGCCGATGTCCTGCCAGGCACTATAAATGCCATTATTCAGATCTGTTTAGCTCGAGGGGATAAACACATTGGCATCAGGACACCTAAGCCTCTTTAAAATATATACATGTTGTCAAGCATATGCAAGGGAGAGCACCTTGACAAGCTTATTCAATACTACGGAGAAATGGGGAGGGTTCAGATCCTGGAAGGGGAATCCCTTTTGGCAGGTGTGGGGGCGGCAGTTAGAACTGATGAAAAACGGCAAGAGCGGCTCCTCCTCTTCGGCCCTCAGGACTGTAGCTGGGGCTCTGTGGTTGCGGTTACATAAGCCCTCCGTAGAAGCCCTGCTCCCACCAAGCTGCCAGGCTAATCCGCCGGGATGGAGAGCCCCACTAATCCCGCTGCAGGAGAATGGAACTGAAGACATTAACCGGGATTACTACACAGGACTGTGTTCAAGCCGGGCCAGCGCCGGTTATCGCAAAATAACCCCTTAACACACAAACCTGCACGCATACACAAACCCCAAATTCCAGGGGACACCGCACACACACAGATACACAGCATGAGACAGACGTGATAAATCAGAGGTTCTCAAACTACCCTTGCAGGGTAGAACATTTTTCCAAGGACCCCCTCATAATCATAACAATTAATCATAATCAACAATCGTAATTAAGCATATGCTTACTACCTTTTGTACTCTTAGCCATTATTGTAAACCTTTTTAACCTAAATACTTCAAACCTGTTTCATAGTGATGAACCGAAACACATGTTAATGCTAATATCCTAATGAATCCAGACATTTAAATTTACCAGTTTAATGTTGCCTTTCAGTAAGAGCTTCAACTTTAACACAATGAACGTATTGCTCCTTATTCAAATCATTGGCAGAAAGCTCTAAACCAGTGGTTCCTTACCCCTTAAAGGGGAGAAAATTCTCAACCTAAATACTTCAGACCTGTTTGATGATAAACAGAAACCCATTTCAATTTGAATCATGTTAATACCACTTTGTTTTGCCCTGATATTCCGGTATTTTGGTCTCTCGTTGCTGTCGCTCAATATAACTTTTGTCATATTTTCTCAATTTAGTTAGTTTGGTCTTAGCGTCACTTGAAGATGTGGACTGACTCAAATATTTCTCCATGCTCGCCAGCTAGCTAGCTGGCTAATAAGCTAAGCTAAGCAGCAGCAGTAACGGTTCGTTGCACCCTGAGTGAAGTGACTGATGCATGGCAGATTGACGTGATGTGTCACAATCGTATCATAGTTTCTATTGGCCCAAAGCTAACATGATTGGGAGTAATGGACACAATATGCTTTGTTTCATTGCTGCAAATGATCCTCATCTGTAGATATGCACTTTTTAATGTTACAGCACAATTTAATAATTTAAAGCAAATTATTTCACGGCCCCCCTGGCAGAGTAACCACGGACCGCACTTTGAGAATCACTGCGACAAATGATGACCAAATGTGGATTCAATATCACACTCAAGATGCTGCTTGCAAGATGCACTTCGTCTACTGTCGATTACAAAGGGGGAAAGGTTAAGTTAGTCAGAAGCAGAACTGAGAGTCGCACCAAGCAAGATGACTCATCTACAAATGGCCACAAAGCAGCAGCCGCCATGCAATGAAATAAGTGTTGAGTCAAGTACAGAAAACAGGACTTGACATTACAAAGATGGTACTCAGCCAACTAAAACCAATACTTTAAAAAATCATGTACAAAAAGATGCATTTAAAAGGTGCTATTGATTTCATCGATAACATTCAGCAACTCGATATTGAATTCTCTCTCCCCCGTTCAATTGCATTCCCCCCAAGTGGGAACCAAACGTCAGATATCTTCCACAGAGGTAAACAAAACAACAGAACATTAATTTTGGACCCGTCAAAATGTTTTAAATGATTAATTCAGAATCATAATATTTTTGTTTACAAACAGCCATACTTTTATTCGGCACCTTTCTAAAAGCTCTGTGGATGTATTATTATTTAAAATTATTCATTTACATAAAAATGTTATCAATATGACCTTTTAAAAACACAGCTGAGGCTGAACAATATTTATAAATCTTAACATTACTGCCTGCAACACCCATCACCTTTTCTGGGAACATGCAAGTCTTTTTTTAAATACCCAAACAGATAAGAACCAGATTGGAGCGTCAATCCGGTACAACAGATCAGTGGGGAATCCCTATTCAAAGAGCAGCACGCATTACAAACCACTGAAGGTGAGTAGCTCATTATATCAGTAACAGACTCATGGCTGCACGCAACAAACACTGTCAAACATGGAGCGCTGGTTCTAGGAAAATGGGCAGAAGGTCGGCGACCTCTGTGAATCAGCCATAGGCCTCGGGGTAATCTTCAGTCAGAGACAATAAACAGGTTGAGTTAATGACTGCTGCATGTGCAGGGGCTGGCTGATAAGAGGCAGACTTTACAGCCTGCGTGATAAAAAAAAAAAAAGACAGACTGCCTTGACCCAGAGAGACAGTGAAACGGCTCTAAAGAGCGACAGACCCAGTCCAGGCAGACTGATATACACGTATAGACGAAACCCAGCAGCACGTGGCGGTTGCTGCCTCACTAACAGGAAGTTGCAGCCGCATCACTTGTCTATGCTTTCAAAAAAAAAAAACAATGCTTGAGCTGCTGCTAGAGTGCCAATTCTATTATAATACACAGCAACTGCATTAAGTTATATACTTCACAGGGAGAAAGGTTTACCTTTTTTGGCAGTTTCCATCTCTTCTTCAGTCCAGCGTGAGCTCTCATTCATCTCCAGATTGGCTGTTAAAAAAAATAGAGAACCACCAAGTCAGAGAAGGCGGGAGGAGGAGGGGGGGAGTGGGCAGTTGTCACAAAGTCAGTTAGGGAGTGACTGACAAGAGGAAAGGAAGGAGAGAGAGAGAAATTAGAGAAGAATAAGAGGGTGGGGGGCAGGGTAGCTTGTGCTGCTTGCCACTGAGGCACCGCAGCGTGGGTCGCTAGGGACTGTTTGTTTTAGATGGAGGAAGCAGGAAATCCAAGGAGAGAAGTCAGTTAATGATTATAGACATAACAACTGGCTTTTTTCCCTGCGCGGCCCATAAGCCAGGTCGACCCTGGCCCTGCCTGGCAGACAGCAGAGTGGAAGCCCGTGCTTCTGTGTCCTCTGTACGGACGTGTGAAGGGCACCGTGGGCCAGCAAGCGCCGCTGCCAGCAAGGGAGCAAACAGCAACGGAAAGGGGGCCGCTGATCAGAGCCCCTACGGCCCGAGTCACCTGGGGATTCCCTGTGACTAAACCTTACTGCAGGAGCGACCGCAGCATCTACACACAACTGCTGAAACATCAAAAATCCCTGATAGCCTGCAGCGAGAGTGTTACTGTGTGCATGGCTGACTTGCCATCTGCGAGGAAACAAAGAGCTAAGCGGGGGGACACTGCTGACACACAGAATATTTCGTCCTTAAATAATACTTTTGTCTTTTGCCAACAGATGGGATTTAAGCTACACATCTTATGCAGCCACACTTTTTTTTCGCTGTTTTGATTTCTTATTCTGCCATTTATGAATGTCACTTAGGCAGAAAGTGAGTGCAAGACTGAATAAGTGAATGAAGACAAAAGGAACAACAGTGCACTCTTGTGGTGTGGGACAGGAGGCCACAACTAGATCAAAGGTGACAAAGTCAAGCCTGCGTGATGGAAGTGGAATGCTTGTCTGTAAATCTTAGCTGTTGTTTCATTGCTCCTGACAGGTGTAAAGTTAATTGTACTACATTATTGCTTTTAGCTATTTTATTATCTTAAAGAGGACCTATTATGATTTTGTGCTTTTTCCCAGTTCTTTAGTGTGTTAAATTGTTATTTTGTGCATGTAAAAGGTCTGCAAAGTTATAAAGCTTCAAGTCCAGGCCAAAGGAGTTACTCTCCCCCACAGAAACACTGCTCCTAAACTGCCTGAAATGCCTCGCTCAAAGTCCCGCCTTTTCTTCCGTAACTTGGTGATGTCACCAAGTAACACATCTGCATAATACCTGCCTGGGGGGGGCAGGAGCTCAAACAGCGTTTCAGACAGAGGGTGAAAAGAGGTGCTGCAGCACAGCCAGTATGAGAAAAATAACGCGTTTTTTTTAACATTAAAGCATGTAAACAAAAGACAAGTATGCAAAATGAGCATAAAAGGTCCTCTAATGTTTGGATCAAGTTAGAAATCACACAAGTGAAACTAGAATGGCACTCGGAGAGCGCAGACCTCCTCAGCTGGCGGTACCGTGAGGTGGTCGGCTTATTATTAACACGGTGTGTTTCGTATCGGCGGATGCCTCTCATTCAGCAGCCTTGTTATGTCTGTTTAACGTTACACTACGTTGTCTCTCATCCCGTTATCTGCCGCATTTTTCATTCTCACCGCAGACGGCCAGCAGCTCCCGCACCTCAAAGTCTCGCCAAACATCCACACATGTATCTCTCTGCTCTCAGAAGGAAGGGGGCGGGGTCACGTGTCATCAACGCGTCATCAGTTACACTGCGCATGCGTTATACCCTGCGGTCTTAATGCTCAGGCTGATCGGATGGTTTAACTGCAATTTGACCACAAATTAATTTCATAATGTTTACCCAGAACACCGAACCCAATTACAGTTTGTAATGTGCCTGTAGCCGCATGCTAAAATGTTAAAATAACACTGGACAGAGGAGAAAATTGGCACTACTGTGCAGTGCAGCGGAGACTGACCGAGCTCATTGTTGAGTGGCGGTGTGGTGGTCTCGTCCACTTCGCTGGTCATGGAGCGGGTGATGCGGCCCTTGCGGCGCCCCTGGCTGTTGGCTGTGCGTCGACCCTTGAAAGCCACGGTGGGCTCTTTGTCTTCTGCATCTTCTCCAGAGGTGTCGTCCCTGTGTTTGAGAAATGTCAAAGCGGTCGGCAAGAGAAACACTGGGGTGTTTGACGGTGTACATATGATGGGTCACCGATATACTGTAGCACTCAAAGCCATATACACAGGGGCAGCATTGCAGGACACTGATTCTAATAATTTATACAAAAAAAAGTGCTTTTATTGCCAAACAACCGAATGTTCTCACTCCAACAGAGCATGTGTTTCACCACTGAAGATCAGACTGAAGGCAAAAAGCCCCAAACACAAGAATTTAAGATGGTTATAGTACAGGCAAAGTACAGCATCAAGGAAGATGCCAGGTGTCTTCTGATGACAATGGGCCATAGATTGACTGCAAAAGCCAAATATTAATGATGACTTTATGTCTATTTTAGAGATGCAATGATTAATCGATTAGTTGTCAACTATTAAATTAATCGCCAACTATTTTGATAATCAATTAATCGGTTTGAGTAATATCTTAAGAAAAAAAAGTCAAAATTCTCGGATTCCAGCTTCATAAATGTGAATATTTTCTGGTTTGTTTACTCCTCTATGACTCGTAAACTTCAGTAAACTGAATATCTTTGAGTTGTGGACAAAACAAGACATTTGAGGGCGTAATCTTGGGCTTTGGGGAACACTCATCGTAATTTTTCACCATTTTATGACATTTTATGAACCAAACTAATCGATTAATCAAGATGATAATCAACAATGAAAATAATCATTAGTTGCAGCCCTAGTCTATTTTAATATATGAAAAGGGCTACAACTGGTGTAAACTGATGTTATTGTACACACCATCAAATTAAATCGAAAAGTTGACACTTGAACCTTTCATTAAGTGCTGTAGTACAGAGCTAGCAACACCAAATGTACCACTGCGATAATACTTGCAGGCTGCAGTGGACATTGTGGGATATCCTTAAAAATCCTAAAGATGTATCATATCGTTTTTAGTAATTGTTAAAAAAAAAAAGTGTAGGGAGATCTCACTAGTTAAATAATACCGATACAACCTTTTCTGAGACTCAAATATGGGCCATGCTGCTATTCAGTCAGACCTAAAAATTGTATTCGAACATACATCCATCACCATCATGTCCCTTATGCGGTTTGACCTCTACATTGGGCTTTAGTGGCACAAACCTGGGCACAGACATGTTTGTCTGCAGGTTCCTAGAGAATGCTGCAGACCGAAACACAAACTTGAAAGACAAAGTGTGAACGTGTATACAGACGCTGCTTTTTCTGTCTTTTTTTTCTCCAAAGATAATTAATCGAGTGTCAGCACAATGGCATGCCAGGAGACAGCCACTGAGTTTGAACCCACTGCACCTCTATTCATCTTCCCCCAGCGCCATTAATCTTGCTGAGGGGAGCCGGTGGCACTCTAAATATAGGCGAGCCAGCTGTGCCAGGGACAGGCAGGCAGCAGGGTGCGCTGGGAGTCACGGAGTCCCCTGGCCTCGCCTCAGAGCAGGGAGGCAGCAGGCAATGCCTCATCATCATCATCATCTCCTGGTACGACACGACTGCTAATAAATATGACCTAAACTACTGTAGTGTACAGCCTCAGCTGACATCATAATATAGTGCGTGAATACAGACATAGAATGTTGAATTCATCGATTAATTTTCAGGCACCAGAAAGCAGTGATATTCCATCTGTTGTTTTGCATCCTCTGCTGGCACTGTGCCTGAAAACACCCCCTCCTCCACCGCTGCAACACACACACACACACACACTCCTCCTTACACACTGACATTTCACATTTACAGCTAGGTTAATCATATAGATTATTTTCCTCCAGCAAAGAAAACTCCAGACTAACAAAATAAGCACAGAATTATAAAAATGACACTTGGCATCCTATTGGGAAAGGGGAGACGCATAAACAGGAAAACAGCTGTTTTAATAGGGAGAACGAATGGACACTTGAATTTGCAGTAGGTGGAAAGTCTAGCTGGAGGTGAGAGAGTGAGAGCTCAGGGGTTACAGAATGATTGGATTTCCAGATTTGCTCCCCCTTAGCCAAAACTTACTCCTACTCCATTCGCTGAAGCCTGACCTGGAATTATTCTAAAATTGTGTGTTGGGAAAAAAAGTGAGAGGATTGTTGCAGCTGTACGGGTCAGGCTCATACAATGTGGCGGAAATGTTTTTACTTGGCTGCATCTTTTCCTCTCACTCTGTCAGCGTGCTTCTCTAATGAATCATCGTACAGAGTTTAGACTTCCAAAGTCAAAAAGTTTTTGATGCAAATGAGACGACTCCGGCAGGGAGGTTTAGTCGGTATTAAAAAGTGACTCACTTCATTCCATCTTCCTTGTCTTCGGCTTCATTTTTTTCTTCATCCCTCTCTCCCTCCTTCTCTTTCTCCTCCTTCTCCTTCTCTTCCTGGCTGCCCCGGTGCACTTGTTGCTGCTGTTGCTGCTGCTGCTGCTGGCCGTGCTGCGACGGGGGGGGGGAAAGGAAACAAAAAGGCGCTCCGTTACAAAGATAATCTCAGGTAACTGGACACACAGATTTACCAGCAAGCATCTCTCCTGTAACCTGTATACCTTAGACAGGGGGTTCTCAAACTTTTTGGGGCCAGGGACCCCTTACAGGGGGCACATTTTGAGATGATCCTTTATCAGTCCCACAGCGGGGAAATTTGCAATGTTATTGAATGTTAATACCACTTATATATCTTTAAACAGAGGGTGATTTTATTCAAATTGCATTTGGACTCAACTTGCCAGCATGTATAGCCTACATTTCAAGTAATTGATCTTAAAAGCTTCCAGAAAATGAACAGTATAGCAAGACTAGCATAGTGCTAATAAATCCAGATCTTTAAACTTACCAGTTTAAAGCTGACTGTCAGTAAGTGCTTCAACTTAAAAATAATGAACTTATTGCAGTGTGTCACAATCATATCAGAGTTTCTATTGGCCCAAAGCTAATGTGAATGGGTGTAATGGACACAATGTGCTTGTTTTATTGGTGCAAATGGTCCCAATCTGTAGATATGCATGTTTTAATGATACAGCACAGTTTTATAAGCTAATGATTTTGCAGACCCCCTGACATAGTGCCAAGGACCTCACTTTGAGAATCACTGCCTTAGACACATATGCTTCAATGTGCGGAAGCACAAACATCAAAAAATTGAATTATGACCTGAATCATTTTGCATTGTATTATACTTTTGTTCACTATGGAAAGTGACGGTTTCACTTCAGCAGATTCCTCCAGTGTTTCTCTATAATTATGAACCACAATCTCTCACTTTTAGCCACGTACATTTTCTGCTTGTTTGCAAACAGTGAGTGAGGAGGCAACTTCCTGTGGCAGATCTGGCACACAGTTGCAGACAGTATGGTATCTGGCTGTTTGGTTTTTTAAGAATAATTTCAAAGATAATATTTTGGGGTATTTTCGCCTTTAGTTGACAAAGATCAGTGTAGAAATAGTAGAGAGAAACAGTGGTAAGACACGCAACAACAAAAGGTCCCAGGGGCGGAATGGAACCCGGGATGTTGCGGTTATATTGCATGCGCTGTAACCACTTGGCTAGTAGGACGCTTCGTCTGGCTGATTTTTTGATGAGATAACACAACAAACCACACCATGACATTTGCAAAAACATGAAACATTATCTTTGACATTTCAGAAGACTTTGTTTCACTTGTTTCAAGTATAGAATAGTTACTAACCTAAAAAATCCTATTCATTTTCTGCACAGACAAAACAAAACAGGATACAAGAGTTCCGAAATATGCTCTTTAAGCACCCAGAACCACTTCCTTACCAATTTCCTGTCTGTCTGGGCTTTTAGGGTTGAAGTTCAGATTAGTACAGACATGCAGTCTGACCAAAAAACCTGAAACGCTGTTCAACATTCACCTAGCAGACATACTTAAACTGATCAGACTCTATTTGATGCATTTGCAGTTGCTGCCTTTGGGCTAATGCTCATCCAAAGAATATGAACTTTTGTTGATCTCTTTACTACATGTCTGCTCTATAAAAAGACACATTACATGTGGCTCCTGGCAAGAGAACATAAAAAGGACACAAATTGAGAGAGAGCCAGAGAATGAAAGGGGGGAGAGAAAGCTTGAAAAAGAGGGAGAGTAGAGCAAAATAAAAATGGACCTTTCATTCACAGAAGCTACCTTTATCCCCATTTGCACAATATCACTAATGTCCTCTCCCTCCCTTTGAAATTAACTCAGGCAGAAAACAAATAAAAGCTGTAATTCAAAAGGACGTAATGGTCACCCAGCGTCATGTTCTGTTCAGACACTTTTTCCTTCCCACAGACACATCATCAGCCTCATAATATCTATCCGCCCTAACTATAGAGTTCTGTTAGCGCAGCGTCTACATGTAAATATGCCCCAAGCTGATTCAGGGGCAGCCCTATAGAAAGTGTAGGCTGGAAACACATTAACATTTGCATTAAAGCTATTACTTATCCCCTCCATCCCTCCACTAGCCAAACATAATCACTATTAGCAGTCATTCTGACATATAGCGCTGCACTTTCTGCTCCTCCTCTGTAGCTGCCTCCCTCTGTGACTGCAAGCTATTAGTGTTAGCCGCCGCTGCTCAAGAGATGTGGAGCAAACCGCCGGGTAATGAGCGGAGGTTGCTTCAGGAAAGATGAGGAGACACCATCCTCGTACCCACAGGAAAAGGTCGCCAGTAAATTAATGTGCCATTTCCTTAGCGCCCGCCACCATGGAGTTTAACAGCTCGCACCTGATCTGAGGCTAAGTAATAACTGGGAGCTCATTAGCAATGTGTTTAAAAAAACGGTCAGTATGGAAATAGTGCTGACATGATGGGTTTGAGCAAATTGTGGCACTTTATCAGCACAACTGTGTGACCTTTGGCGTTTTTCTGAACGGTTCATCATGTGGGTGGCTTAGACCACCTCACTGATCTGTAAAGACATCACTGTAGCTTCAGTGCTGGCAGTGACATTAAGGCTTTAAATCCTTTTGCATGCTGTTTTTTGCGCGTCAGATACCTCACGTTTAACTCTGTTAGGGCTGCAAAAATAGGGCAAAAATTATAATCACGATTATTTTTGGTCAATACTGAGATCACGATTATTTAACATGATTACTCGTTGACTTTGGGAACTTCATGCAATTAGAAAGAACATTTTGTAGCCCCCGTAAATAGGGGAAAAGTTAGTAGTGGTGGTTTCTGCCAAACTTGTTTGACAACAGATAATGGCATCAGGCCTGGGGTGCAATGACTGAAATGGAAAACAAGTTTTTCGCCAACCAGCGAATGGCATTAGTTAGCTAAGTGACTGCAGCTGACTTCTTGGTTGCCTAGCAATAGCAAAAGGAGACTTCTTTAAAAAAAAAAAAAAAGATGTAGTGATGCCCCTCAGATTTTCAGGCCTACAAAGCTTGGTGTGTGAGATTGGGCCTTGATTGAAAGGTGAGAATACCTGGCTTCTTCCTCTGCGTCTGTAGTTCCTCCGCACTATGTTCTTGTAGTTTTCGTTCTTTTTGGTCAGGTAGTAAAAGAGCACACACTCCGCCACAGTCTGAAACATGAAAGAAACGGGTGTTTTAAAAAAAAATAATTTCCTGAGAAGATTGGATCACCAGAATAACACACAAAAAAAGAAAACGAATGAATACCTTTCTCTCCAGAAAAGACGCAATCAGACCAAAGTTTTTGGGGTGCTGGATGAACCTGTGGGAACAGAACAGAGAAACTCTAGCAACCTGCTAATGGAATGACTCACAATCACTGACATTTGCTGAAATACTCCAAAATCAGATCACAAAAGAACACACAGAGAATGAGGTGACGTCAGCGCTGACGCAGAAAAGGAACATGATAAATTAAGACAAAAAAAACATTGATCTCAGAGCTACACCACATCTATTGCATTAATCCTAAATCAAAAAACTGCTCTAAAAAAAATACACCAGACAATTACTAGTGATCAAATATCTTACTGTATGTTTTGGATCAAAGTTATTAGAAAAGGAAACTGAAGCTCTTCCTTTTGCATGTGGGTAGACTTTAAAGTCACTGATTTTACTGTGTGGGTTGGATCTGATCTGGAAGCTTGAAACGCCTCCACTTGTTTCTCACGAAAGGGGAAGATTCACTTCCTTACCAACAACTTACTGACCCTTTATCGGTCACACATGTTTCACAGGGAGCACAAGACATACTTCAATCTTGTTGCTTAAAAAGAGCATTTTGTCTACAAAATGAGAATGCAGCTGGAAGATAATTTGGGATTTGCTAAAAATTTGAAATGTACAGAGTTGAGTGTGAAAAGCCTGAAAGAAAAAGTGTTCATACATTATATTCTGGGTGAAAAATGCCAAATGTTACTGTCAAAAGCTTTTTTTAGGTGTATATAAGGCCAACTAAACCTAATCTAGCTGCTAGGAAATACAGATAAAAGGAGAAATTATGTCTGCCACCATGGCTTTACTGAAGTGTTGTGCTTACTTCTCTCTGAAACTGTCCTTCTCCTGCTCGCTCCACATGTTCATAACCTGCCGGTCCTTGTACACCTTCATGGGGTCTTCCATCAATCCGTTCATGTTGATGAACTTGATGCGTTGCTGCTCGGCGTCAAACAGCATGGGAGGGATGACCGCAAGCTGCCGCATTTGCTTCTCCGTGTTCTGATGTACACAAATGCCACACAGAGAAACCAACATCCTGTAGTGAGTGGGTAGGTCTCGAGAGGGAAACTACCTGACAGCACGGTGCTTATATTGACATGAAACCTGTCCTGTCTTTGGCAGACAGGAGCAAAAAGTTTAGGATGTCTCGTTGGCTCAGCAGTCAATGTAAACTCTCACTTTCCTGTCACTCTTCAATTCACAACCATTACAAAATCTTAAAAATGAGATAATGTCTGAGGATAGGAGGGGAGTAAAGGAAAGGCGCTGAGCTATCTCGAGGAGGTAGGAAGGTAGAAAGCATTTCTTGAGATGAGACAAGACAACCCAATTGGACACACTGCTCAGCTTAATGGGACCAGGCTGACATGAGAGGAACAGCTCTAATGTGTGACTAGTGGATATCATGGCACTGTCTTGTCCTTAACACTGAGACACCTCAAGACTAGCAAATCTGCTTCATAGGCTGGTATGTATGAAGTCAATTCAAGCCGATTCTATTTAATATAATTTTCCTCAGTGGGCTTGAACAATTGCTAAAAAAAGTGCTTTCTTAGACGAGACCGACATATTTGATACTGAAACTTTTCCAAAAGCAGCTAAATCTGCAGGCTACTACATGGCCCATGCTGACGCTCCACATTCTCTGCCTTGAAGTTTAGATTCATCATAGAACTATTATACGAGTACACGGACAATAATTACTGTTGCACCAATAGCTGACGTTATGTGTCGACTGCGCATGTTATAAATGGAGGAAAGAGAAACGAGGGAAGACTGTAAAAAAAAGAGAGAGAGAGACAGGCTGTAAAAACGACCAGAAACTATCAAAGTTCTGGGAGCATTTGAATTGAAAGCAGCTGTGCTGCTGTGCTTGCCCGCTGGGCTGTGGTGGCCTTAAAGGGCTCGTATTTAGCTTTGGCTAGCCGTGCTAGCTTAGCTACCACAAATATTCCAGTGGCATACCATAGCATCTGTATAACAGCTGTATTATATGCTAATATTGTGTTGCATATGCCTCTGAAAGACAACTTTGTTGCAGTGATTTAAGAAGGCTTGAGTCACATTCCTGCAGGCTAGTTCTAATTCTCATCTACCCCCTCAGAGACTTTGGGTTTCATTCCTGGTAGCAGTGCCAACCTCGGCGTGTGTGACACTCAACACAACCAGACAGCCAGCAGATGTCTGGCCACCATAGCAATATGAACATCAAGAGTGTGATAGTGAGAATACTAGGGCTGGGTATCGTTTAAAAAAATGATGTCTGTACCAATACTAGTACCCTTAAAGTGATACCGATACCAATAGAGTACTTCATTGAACACCCATCATGTGAATGGAAGCTGTGTGTATGTCCAACCGGCTAGCTAATCACCGCCGCACTGCACAGTGCTCATACAGTGGTTACCACTGGTAATGCCGACTTATGCTTCCCGAAAGCGTAACGTCCACCCTGTGCTGTTAGCATCGTTAGCTGCTAGCTGCTGACTCAGACATGTCCAAGTTCAGAGCCATGTGCAGGCAGGCAATCCCGTCCGTATGGGTTCTAGCGGCTGCGGTATTGAGCCAATTACATGTCGCATTAAATCTAAGACCGCTTGCGGTGATTGGCTGCGAGCAAACCCATACAAATAGTTTAGTAATAGTAGTTTTTTCTAGAGCTGGGCACAAAAAGGATCGATTGCAGGTATCGTTTGAATGGAGAAGTTTTGATACTACTTGGTGCTGGGTGTTTCGGTACCCAGCCCTAGTGAATACACCCTAAATGTTGCAGAAGAGGAAGTGGAGGAGCCAACCATCTTTAACATCTTACCTCATGCTCTGATATTCCATCAATGATCTCGGAGACCTCATGTTCACTGCGAGCTGCAGACGAGGCCAGCCCACCTCCTCTCTGCCCAACACGGCTACAAAAGGAAAAACACAGAACACCTGTCACTCAAAACTCCCCACACACGCCTGTAACTGAGCCACCTACACCGCACAATGAAACAAATCCACAGTAGTTCTTTACAACCAGAGCATGTAACTAGGCAACAAATCGAAGCAATTAAGTCAGTTCCAGAAACTAAGGGCCTTTTTACTCTGTTGAACAATCACAGATTGCCTGCTGTGAAATGGGGGAAAAAAAAAATCTCACCTCTGCATGCGCTCCTGCAGCTCTCTTTGCTTGCGGATCTCTGGGAACTGTTTCTCGTAGTACTCCCGCACCTTGCTCTCCTTGGCTCTGCGCCGCGGATTGCTTTCGATGCGCTCCACCTTCTTCTCCCAGGCTTCCATCAGCTGGTCATATCGCTGGCAAAACTTCTGTTCCTGAATCAACACAGAAAGATCTCTCAATCCACTGCAGATCCGCCTAAATAACAACACTATCTCTTTCTTTGTCTTCCCTCTGATCTCAAGACAGAAAACTAATGGACCATTACCTCTGAGGAAGTACCTTTTTTTCAATAATTATATCCAGTAAGCTCTCTGCCTTTCTGTTGTGTCCCACCATGAACCTCGACATGTTCAGAGGGGGCAAAGTGATATGTTGGTTTTCCATGGGGAGTCTGGCCTTGAGCCCAGCGCTTTCCCAGCTTCCTCACACGCAGGCTGTAAAGCAGACCATTAAACCTGGTGGAGACACGACCCTCAGTGGGCTCGTAAACCACAAGGTGATGTCTCCCCACACTCTGCCCACGAGGAGCTGCCTCCCCCACACAGACACAACACGAGAGAAGGCTGGACGCTCGCCAGGCTTTGATACAGGTGCTGCATTTGATCTGTTCTTTCTTGCCTCACATAAACTCGCAATACATAATAAATGCGGAGCTGTGAAACAGTTGTTGCTGGCGCTATGTCAGAGGTTGGAAACAGTTTAAAAAAATATTTTCCCATCATATTGACTACTTGTGGATGGATGCAAATTTCATAGTAAAACTTGAGTTGCAATAACGATTTTCTGTCAAGTCAGTTGATTTTAAGATGTCCGCCTGGCTCTAGCGTGAGCTCACCCCATTGATCCCTGCTTTATTTATAGTCATGCTCTCTGGCTCAGTCTCCCTCAATCACTGGCAGGCAAGAGCCCAGACTAACCCTGTACAATGCTCATTAGAAGTATTTGGCTGACAGTGAATTCAACAGATCTAGGTTTGTTTTGTTGTTGTTGTTTTTTTTCAGATGACCATGTGAGAGAATCGCACAGTGAGAGTACTGACAAGAGCGAGCATGCCCAGAGCTCTATTCCTCTTTGGTCTGCCTAAAATGGCCACTCACATCAAGGAGCAGCTGGCCCAGTTTCACACTAGTCATCTGTCATGGGCAGAGTCCCAGCAGAAATGTCGACTTACCCACTGCTTACGAGCATGATTTCTCCTCTTGAAGTACAAGATGAGTTTCTTCCTCATCGCCTGGTTTCTGAGAGTGTTGAAGAAAGAGAGGCATAGAGAAAACAGAGGGGCAGAGGGATAGAAACAAAAAGGATAAGGTGAGGACATTCACAAAAACACATAATAAATCTAAGTATATGATGCTCTCCGGATCCTCGGGCAAACACTTTCTACCCTCTGCACTTTCTCCGCCTCGCTTCTTTACCCAATAAACAAACAAAAACCACACTCACAAACACAAACAATGCCCGTCCTTGTATGCCACCGCTCGATAAACTCAAACTTGCTTCTGGGCGGAAAGGACAGCGAGGTGAGCCAAACTTATAAAACTTGTCTGGGCCGGGAACAGCCAGCCGCAGCGCTTCAAATAAAGGTCAGGGCCCGTAATCTCCTTAGGCGGCCGCTCGGTTTGTCTCTTTCTGTGCTGCAAGACAGATTTTTATTCCTGACACTTAATCTGTCAGTTGTAAGGTCACGTTCCCCGCTGATTAATGTAATCTTAGTCTACATTAGTCACTTCAGCTGAGCCGCAGGGTCCTTAGGGTCACAGGCAAGGACAGAGGACAAGGAAGTGGGCTACTGGTGGTGTAGGAGTTTTTTTGAAAATTGGAAGATAGCATGTAATAACATTTAGAGGGATAAACACACAGGATGACTATTCTCCATTTCCCAAACATGTTATCTGCAATAACAAACCCAAGTCAAACCTAAACAGCCTTAACCCCCAACCTACATAAACACTCCCACACAAACAAACAGACACGTATCGAGCCAAGCCATTGCAGCAGAAAAGGCTGACAAATCCAGCTAGATACCGTCGATATACACTCTACTGTGGCATATAATGGGTGAGAACTAACTTGGTATGGCAAGGATTGATAGATTAAGCCCTTTAAAGACAGAGATGGCATTGTCCTTTGGACACCAGATGGCAAAGGGAAAGATTAGTAGCCCTGAACCCCTACAAAAGGTTTCCTTTGTCCTGCTCTAAGCCTGTGCCACTTCTGAGATATCAGAGAACACTGTAATTTGGAATAATACCTCCAAAACACGATGGCTGAAAGATTCATTATACGCACGCTTGTGACAGATGTTTCCCAGTGGTGCAAGCCCACAAAGTTTGATTTTGTTTTCATAGTAGTCTGACTATGCAAAGGATTTATCATTAGAGTGGGAGAGAGATGAACTGGGATGAGGGACTCAGATGCTGAGAGCTCCACAGAGATATTGGTGCTCATCTATCCCAGCAGGGATGAGTGCCAAGGTTATCAAACCGGTTAGCAAAACAAAGAAGTCAATTGTGCTGGCTCAAAGCGACACAGTGGTATTTAATAACACACACACACACATGGAGGGATAGAGAGAGAGAGGAGAGTTTCCAGTTAATTGCTTTGAGGCAATAATACTGATCAAACGGCGCAGGGATCAAAAGGAGTGAAGACAGAGCAGTGTGCGGCTAAGGGGTCAGACACATCTTGTGGTATGCCACGGTGCCAACGGTGGAGACGAGCTATTATAACCCTCGTGCAGCCCCTTTGATGTGCCTCAGTCAGTTACGGTCCTTAAAAGATTACAGAGCCTTATTGATAGACATGGTAAGGCCACGCAAAGTTGTATACTCTCTGCTCCCCTAACTGCAGATATCCATTAACATATGAAATGGACATGATCTATTAAACATTCAACTAACGCAATCTTGGATGCTGAGACAGACATCCTGCTGTTAATATTTCATGTCATAATATCAGGGGCAAAAAAATTAAATCAATAGTCATTTTAGTCCATTTTCAGAGGCAATAGCCGTGTTTGTTTTGTTTGTATTAGGGCTGTCAAAGTTAACGTGATAATAATAACGTAAATTCCTTTTAACGCCACTAATTTCTTTAACGCAACTTGTGATTTTTAGGTTGTAGCAGGAAGCATAAAGTTAGCGTGAAGATAGAGGCATCATATGAAACTTGAAAAAACTAAGAAATCCATTAGTACCAACCATGTCATACTGGCTTGCCGCGAAAGAGGTTAGATACATTTTTTAAACTGTCATGGCCATTTCAAAGGGGTCCCTTGACCTCTGACCTCTAGATATGTGAATGAAAATGGGTTCTATGGGTACTCACAAGTCTCCCCTTTACAGACATGTCCACTTTATGATAATCACATGCAGTTTGGGGGAAGTCATAGTCAAGTCAGCACACTGACACACTGACAGCTGTTGTTGCCTGTTGGGCTTGAGTTTGCCATGTTATGATTTGAGCATATTTTTTATGCTAAATGCAGTTCCTGGGAGGGTTTCTGGACAATATTTGTCATAGTTTTGTGTTGTTAATTGATTTTCAATAATAAATATATACATATATTTGTATAAAGCAAGCATATTTGTCCACTCATGTTGATAAGAGTATTAAATACTTGACAAATCCTTTAAGGTACATTTTGAACAGATAAAAAATGTGTGATTACTTTTCGATTAATCACGATTAAATATTTTAATCGATTCACAGTCCTAGTTTGTATATTTATTTATTTGTTTGTTTGACTAACCTTTTGTATGAGCACAGATGATCTGAAGCATCTTTACATAGCAAATAGTTGTTTGCTGCGATATTAATGCTCTGGATATCAAATTTAGCCCCTTTAAATTACTGGAGCCTTAAATCACATATTCAGGGTCCTCACAGCGATATAACAGTGAGCCTTTGTACCATTTGGAAGTTGCAATCAAAACTATATTATTTTATACATAATTAAAAAGGAGAAAACTGGTGTGCTCAACTCAAAAACTTTATTGGGGATCAAATTCAAAACACGAGGGCAAATGATGAACACTACACCTATATAATACTAGAAATTGTTTCTTAGCCTATAGACTAATGATGCCATTGCCACCATTACTGCATTGTCACAATCAAACTGAAAACCATTTCACTAACAGCGCAGGTCATTTTCCATCATCTTTTAAACCTTTGTAGCTGCCCTCAATACACACATTTATTCCAGTAAGTTTCATCACTAAGTTTACATAATGACAGTTTTACATCCCCCTCTGAAATGCCATTCTTTGCAGTCTGCCAAAGGGGAAGGGGGAGCTGAGATGTGTGAGGGTGGAGACAAGTGGCGTGTCTCTGCCTCTCTCTCTCTCTCTCTCTCACAGAGGCAACATCCAACCACTACAGGAATCAATCGCTTATAAGGTCACCAAGTTTCAGTTTGTACTGGTTATAGATTAAAGTTGACAGAAGACTTAAACATACAAGAATTTGAGGAGCAGAATACAACATGAGTACATAATATGCACCATTATTAGTTGTTAAATTTGTACACAAACAAATACCCCCTGTAAATACAATCTATAACCGGTCAAGTTTCTCCCTGCAGTACAGGGCTTCTCTGGATTTTCTTGCCTGTTGTCCGTTGATAGCTTTCATTCTCATCAACCCAGCAATTAAGAGTTGTTGTGTGAATCTGGTATTCAATTTTCAAGAGCATCAGGACGGCTTGAAATGCATTATTCACAATTATTTACAAATTATTTTTGTCTGTAGTGACACAATTTGCATATCAAACAATCCCACATGAGTTCTCGTGTCCCTGGTGAAACTCTCTTCAGTAGTTTGTGAGTTACTTTAATGGCTGGATATAAAACATGTCGTAATGTGGAAGTGTGTAAGGCATACTGTATGCAGTGACAGACTCACATTTTGATGTTCTCATGGTACTGCTTGGTGTCAGAAGGTTGATTGTACAGAGGCTGGAACATAAGAAGGAACAAACAATCAGAATTATTTTCAGCTGTGCAACAGATTGTAGATGAACAGATTGCAAAATGCCCTCAATATGATTCTGATCTTGCCCCAATATAATGCGTGACTCAAAGCTGAGACTGACCGAAGCCCAATAACCCGATGAAATTCAATCAAAAGAAGTCACTCAAAATAAATGTCCTCCAGGACAGAGGAGAACCTGGTTTGTGTAGCGTCTTGCATTTGTTCAATAGAACCAAGTGATCAAATTCACTGGGTGAGAGTATGTGTGTATGAGTGTAAGATGGATGGATAGATGCGTGGACAGATATAGTATGTGCGAGCAAATTTATGACTAAAACAAATAAGGGAAAAAATATCTTTGCCAAAAAAAGTAGTCTGGGAATTATATATAAAATAATAAAAGTCCCAATTTTATCTGCAGGGTTACTTTCTGTTCTCATTGGGTTTGGGTACATGGCACCCTGATTTGTGTCATCATATTCAATGTGTTCAATATTGCTTAATGGAGCTTTGAGTAGAGTAATCAAATATTTTTACTTCATTACTTTACACCCCTGCTCAAGAGCCATCTGACAACTTGTTCCTGGTCTCTCCCAAGCATCCTTTCTCCCTCTAACCTGACCTTCAATAAAATGTTCCCACATGTCAAAAACATGAGAGCAGGGAAAAGAAAAATACATGCAACACAAAATCAAAGTCTGCACTCACCAGTTCTACCCTGGGTCCCAGTCCCTCCAGTATCCTGTGAGCCTCTTCTGCCTTTTTCTGGTGAGGAAACACAAACAAGAGTAGCACATTAGCCGGCCGTCTGCACCTCTGCCATCACCACGGCAACGCGGTGAGCACGCTCACTTGATCGCTGAGGCTACGCCGCTGCTCGCTGGACGGACCGACGGCTGGATGTATGGATGTATGGATGGATGGAGAGATGGATGCACCGACTATTATTAGAGCTTTTAACTGAACGCTGGGCCGCAGCTCCTTGCCTCAGCTCCCTCTTCCCTCTCCCAGGAAAAAAAAATAAAAAAATATTACTCACCTCCCCTGAGCAGAGAGAGGAAGAGGGAGAAAGAGCAGGCAGGCAGGAAAGCAAGTGGGAGTGGAGTAGAAAGTGAGTGGGAGAGAAAGAGCAAAAAACAGGGAAAGGAGGAGGGGGGGGCTAAAGGGCTTTGGTGCTTATCTCATAAGAGACATCTGATGAAAGAGAGAAAGATCTCACCTCCAGCTCACTACCTACAACAATCAGCCTTTTAAAACTAAAACTCCTGGCAGGGAGCATAAAGCAATAGAGGAGAAGTGTTGGGGCATGAAGTTGGGCAGCATCTATGTCTCTGGATGACCTCTCTGCAGCTCTGCTCCTCCATATATTTTTATATTTAGCTCCTGCAGACAAATGTGTGAGCAGTGTCCCAGACTACCCCTCTCGATGTTCGCTCCACTCTTTTCCTCTTTCCACTCTGTACACTCTCTCCGCTTCATCGATCAAACAGACCCTCCTCGGTGACACACCGCATGCTCTGTTGCTTTCCATCTCACTTCACTTCCTCCGGTGACCACGCAGGGAGACTGGCAGGGCTGACACATTCACAGACGGGATGGAGGTACAGTGAGGGAGGGGACGGTTTTAGAGGTGACAACAGAGATGGAACCCGCCGGTGTGTGTGTGCACGTCAACCTTTATTCTTCACCACCCACCACGTCGCGCTGCTTCCTTGTCCCTTTCACTCCGTCCTCGCTGTGGAGGCAACACAGGAGGTGTTTGGGATCTGCTCCTGAGTTTATACGAGACTCACGCTAACAGACTTGGATGTAAGACCCCAGAGGAGCTCACGCACACAGCTTAACTTTACCCAACACAGACTTCCAACTGGGTCACCTGTGAGTGAAGCCAAATGACATGGCTCAAGTTTTAAAAGTGCCCCGTGCATTTCCTCTTAGACATAAGGCAAAAGGAAGCACTGATGATTTACATTTGCACATAATATACATATCATTCAAATGAAAATACAGTAACACGATGCTTTTATTCTTCCTTAAACGTACTATATGTAAGAATTTACATGTATTAATTGCTTTGTATTGTCATTGTGTGAACAGATTGTAATGTAACTTAAAAACTGAGACCTTCCCCGACTTTCTTGGTTGCCTATAACAGCCTGTGGACTGATTTCTATGTAAAGGACTCGGGACGGTTTTGTTTCGCAACGTTAGCTGATGAAGTAATTTGCAAATGGCAAGCTATTTGGTATCATGGAGATTGGACATTACAGATAGTAATGGTGATATATGATTGTAATGTCATGTCACTGTTTTGTCCGATGCCCAGGATGATCGCTGGTGCCTAAGGAGTGCGAGCACAAACACAAGCAACAGGATGCTGACTGCAGTTCACTTAACGGCAACCGGTGTCATTAATAACAAGGATTTTCTGAAAGTTACACATTGTACCTTTAAAGCGGTAATGAAGTCAGTAACTTTGAGCAAATATGATGAAGTTATTTTTGTAAAACGGTCAATATATCCTGACAGTAGTGCATGAGACAGATAATCTGAGAAAATAATCATGTTCCTCGGTGTCCTCCTGAGCTCCTAATGGTCGAACACAAACAACCAAACAGAGCCGAAGAGTCTCTAGGCAGCTGTCAATCAGTACTCGCGAAACTCCGATTAAATTGTCAAATATGAATTAATATTCTGTTACTGTAATGCCTATTTCTCACCTCAAATGTTTTCAGAAACATCTTGTAGTGTACTGTTTAGGTGTAAAATGAGAAAGTGTGTGACCCGGGCGCCATGTTGAAAACAATCGAGCCAAAACCAAGCACCGCCGTCCAGTCGGAGCAAACTTTCTAATTTTACCGCTAAACAGTACACTACAAGATGTTTCTGAAAACATTTGAGGCAAGAAATAGATATTACAGTAACAGAATATTGATTCATATTTCTATTTGACAGTTTGATCGGAGTTTGCAAGTTTTGCAAGCAGTGATTGACAGCTGCCCAGAGACAGCTCGGCTCTGATTGGTTGTTTTCTTTTGGCGCTGTGAAATCTTGCAAATGCCATTAGGAGCACTAGGAGGACACAGAAGAGCATGATGTTTTTCACAGATTATCTGTCTCATGCACTACTGTCATGATATAGTGACAGTTTTATAAAAATAACTTATTTTATCACATTTTCTCAAAGTTACCGACTGCAGCTTTAACTCGTTGTGCATTGATTTCCTCATTCATGTTGCTTCCTCGCCAGTCACCAGTGAGTAGGTGTAACAGGCTGCAGAGTGTTGCCTCAGAGAGCTTGCTCACTACAGAAGTAGTTAATGAACAGCAATTATTAAAACCAGCCTTTCATCCTCGGGGAGTAGGGAGGCTCAAGGATTTCTCTTCTTTTCTTGGCCGTAGTTTTTCAAAGCAAATTTGAAAACAAGACAGCATGGTACAGACATCAAAACTTTTGGAATATGGCTTCCCATTAAATATTAGAAATGACAAATTTAGCAATGAAGAGAGGGGGGTGGATAAGGTGCAAAAGAACTTATCTCTGAAAGTGTGTATAATTACACACAGAGAGAGCTGCTGGTCTTGTAACTGCCCTCTCCATTGATCTCCACCACACACACACATAACCTCATCACAAGACGCGAGCTAAGAGGCTGGCTCCATTACTTCAATTATGCCCCCCCGTGGTAACACACAGGACTGCTACTCTGGCTTTATAAGCTGTAAAGCTTAGCAACTGTACTGTTACATGCTGCCTGCAGTCAACAAGACATTTTCCCCGGCGGATCACATGATCCCTGAAAACGTTGAACGGGAGAAAACTCGGGACAAACTTATGAAAATAACGATGTGGGTGCTTATGCAACTAAAATAACAGCATTACAAAACTGCCATACCGAGGAGAGAAAAACAGGGAAAACAGAGAGAAGCAAAAAAGAAAAAGAAAAAAAAAGAGAAGGCATACAGGGCCATCTTAATACAGCATAGACGCAAGGATTTAGCATAGCTCAACAGAATTATGATAATGCAGTCTCAGATGGGCTGTCTTCTCTTGTGCTTGTGTCCGTGACAGCTATGTCCCAAATATGAGAAGAGTGAACTTGAGTTGAGCCATCCCTGGGGTTTGACAATGGGCTGGTGGCAGAAATGTGGCTGTAACCCTGTCTGGGAAAGCTGGTGACACTGAGCCCAGAGGGGACAGATGACACCGTAGTGACACCGGCTCAAAAAGGCATGCTGAGGCTGGAGTAATTATAGCCAGGTGCTTTAAAACACATACACCAATATATATATATATATATATATATATATAAATAAATGTACTGTACATATATGTGCACAAATAAACACACACCACGGGAAGCTTTGACATAACATTATTATGCCATTATTTACACATAGCAACTTCATGCACCTTGGGCAGATAGTTGTCTGATAACAAAAAAGCCAAGTTTGAATGCCTTCACGAAGTATTCAAGCCAGATGTTGAAAAGATGTAAATGCATCTGTCTCTCCAGGACGCATACTTCTTTACTCCTCCCAAGTGCAACTACATAAGAAAGTTACTGATAAAAAAAGCCATTTACGGGGTCTGTCCCCTGTGATCATGGCTGTTAAAGTGACATTGAAGTTAGCCATCGTTCTTCCTCTCACATATCAAGTAGGGCTGTCAATCGATTAAAATAGTTAATCACAATTAATCACAAATTAATCACACATTTTTTATCTCTTCAAAATGTCCCTTAAAGGGAGATTTGTCAAGTATTTAATACTCTTATCAACATGGGAGTGGGCAAATATGCTTACTTTATGCAAATGTATGTATATATGTATTATTGGAAATCAATTAACACAAAACAATGACACATATTGTCAGACAGAAACCCTCCCAGGTACTGCATTTAGCATAAATATATGCTCAAATCATAACATGGCAAACTCAAGCCCAACAGGCAACAACAGCTGTCAGTGTGTCAGTGTGCTGACTTGACTATGACTTGCCCCAAAGTGCATGTGATTATCATAAAGTGGGCATGTCTGTAAAGGGGAGACTCGTGGGTACCCATAGAACCCATTTTCATTCACATATCTTGAGGTCAGAGGTCAAGGGACCACTTTGAAAATGGCCATGCCAGTTTTCCCTCGCCAAAATTTACCATAAGTTTGGAACATTATTTAACCTCCTTCATGACAAGCTAGTATGACATGGTTGGTATCAATGGATTTTCTAGTTTCATATGATACCAGTTTTCACTCTAGCTTTAAAACTGAGCTCTCTACAACCTAAAAACCACAGGTTGCGTAGATGTGTTTAAGAAATTAGTGGCATTCAAACAAATTTGTGTTATTATCGCGTTAACTTTGACAGCACTAATATAAAGCATCAGAACGAAACTGCTACAGTGATTTAAACAAATGTAAAGGTCATAAGAGCTTTTATCAGATCCATGACAGCCAAAGTACAGCCACTGAATTACCTGTGTGGGTGAGAGATCTGTGAGACTGAGAGCTCGGGAAGATGAGCATAAATAAACCGCTAAAGTGCTCACGATTTTTATACAACTTCCGGTGCAATAAAACCAACCTCTGGGCTGGAGTATGACTTGCCCTGATTTGCATGTAGCCGGGGAAAACCGAAACGGATGCAATCAGATTAGTGATCTGGCTAATGGAGATGCATACTGTATATGTGGCTGAGTGTAAACAAAAGTGTGTTATTAAATCTCATTTGGATTTCATCAGACACTTGAAAAGTCAAGAGTAAATGGAGCCTACGCAATGTGAATTAATTAGGAAGCAATAACAACAGATGTTATATTGATTAAAAGAATGAATATGACTGGATGAGTAAATGATGTGCGTCACTGTAGTGACTACAGTGAAACTAGAAAAAAGCTGAAGAAGCTGGTTCGGGAGAGAGAGAGAGAGAGAGAGAGAGAGAGAGAGAGAGAGAGAGCAAGAGAGAGAGAGAGCAAGGGAGAGAGAGATTAAGGGAGGTTAGGGGGGCAGGCAGTGGGCCAGAGTACATCCTGCCAGTCAGAGGGAAGTGGAATGTGTTACAGAGGTCAAGCTACATTGTGGAGTAAGCTGTGAGTCATTCTTAAACTTCCAGCTTTTCAGATGAGTCTTGAGTAATCTCCTGCCGTTGCATAGACGTGCTGTGGTTTAGCTGAGCTTGATGACGGTAAGAGGGTGAAAGTCATGAAGGACACTCCCTGTACTGTGGTTGCTGTTCCTTTGAAAAAAGGTCTTCTCCGGGCATTTTGGTGGTTATCTGGGGACATCTGGGCAGCTGTGAAGGATTTAGTCTCTTGCTCAGTGAGACTTAAGCAGGGTGACTGCCAACACATGGCTTTTAAACTAAGTTCACCCCCTTTTGCCGCATATTTTCTCTACACACTGCACTGCTTTGTATGAAAATGATTTGCCTTCAATGTGTCAGAGAAGCCGTTCAACACATTCCTTTGAACAGTGAGGTTTCAACATTACTCCTAGTTTCCCATATGGGGCTCGTTCAAAGAGGGCGAATCTGGGGTGTGATACAGTGTGAGAGGAGTTCCCTGCTTTAAATGTCAATTTCAATAAAAAAGGAGGCTTGTGTGTTTCACCACTAGGGGGACTGAGAGCACTGAGAATCACTCCATTATAAAGGTAATCTGCAGAGCACTGCTGCATATCGAGATTGCTATGACTAGAATTTAACGCTTACAAATATCTTCATATGACCTCCCAGCTGCTCTGTCTTTTCTTGAAAGAATAATTAACATGCTATACTTGAAATGGTGATAAATGACAAAGGTTTGTTTCAGTGTGTCACCTTGTAGGGTGTGTGTGTGTGTGTGTGTGTGTGTGTGTGTGTGTGTGTGTGTGTGTGTGTGTGTGTGTGTGTGTGTGTGTGTGTGTGTGTGTGTACTCGTGTGATTCATCATGCCTGCTGTGTCGACCTTTAGTAGCTTATTCTGTTAGGCAAGAGCTCTGCCGTGCCTGACAGCAGAGAGTGGGAGGCTCAGGTAGGAGATGAATACTTTGTGGCACTCTCTGCTTTTGTTGACGAGGGTTTTTTGAGGATTACATCAAGCAAGGTAAATGAAAATGGCAGATCTCCGAGAGAAAAAAAAGTCCTCTGCAGACAGACATCAATCTCCTCAGAGCCTCAGTATTTACACACTACAAGAGTAATCCACACTTTGTCTACATTCTCTATGAAATGTATTGGAAAAACATAATGAAAGCAGTAAACACCGTGGGGCTTCACGCATGGTAAAATCTCTCTGTAGTTTGTTCAAAGCTGCACCTGCTGGGTAATCTTTACCTTACATGTTCTGTCTCCATCTCCAACACTGACTAGCTGCCCTATCCCTGATAACCAGATATATTTTTTATGCTAAATGCAGTTCCTGTGAGGGTTTCTGGACATTATTTGTCATTGTTTTGTGTTGTTAATTGATCTCCAATAATACATATATACATACATTTGCATAAAGCAAGCATATTTACCCACTCCTGTGTTGATAAGAGTATTAAATACTTGATAATTCTCCTTTTAAGATACATTTTAAACAGATAAAAAATGTGTGATTAATTTGCGATTAACTATGGACAATCGTGATTAATCGCGATTAAATATTTTAATCGATTGATATATATATATACATAAAATAAGGATCTTACCTTATGTCACTAAGTCATAGCATTCCATCACATCATGATTACAGATATAAGGCAAACAACAGTTGAAATTAATGGTTATTATCATTAAATTAAAACCATGGTCAATGAGCTGCAGTGAGCCATATTGGTATAGGAAATATATGACACGTCATGAGAATACTATGAATTAAATTAAACTGGACACCCAGCTCTCTCACTCTGACATTCACTTGTGGTAATACACTGCATATGTGATCAAGTGAAACCACGTTCAAATGCAACGTAATTTAGGCTTGAGCGGTGGGCCACAGATTGAGCGTTTTGTGTGTGTGTGTGTGTGTGTGTGTCTGTGTGTGTGTGTGTGTATTCTACTGACCCTGTTCTCATCGTAGATGATCTGCACCAGGCTGCGGTGCTTGGCCTCGCTGGGTGGCGGTGAGATAGGCCGCTCTGGCTCGTGTGGCTTTGCAGCCTCCTCCTCCAGCTGTTGCTGTAACACACACACACACACACAAAGATGACAGTTAACACTTCAAATCCAAAAAGGGCCCCGCTCTTCCAGGAAGACCTGTGGCTCACCAGTTCCTGTTGCGAGGTTAAAGAGTGTGTGTTAGATCAACCGTCCCTCCCCCAGCACTCCAGCAGGGACGAGACTAACTGTCCTATTAGCTGTAATAGCTATTAACTCCCCAGGGCCTAGTTAATCAAAGAGTTACTACAACAGCCTGTAAACAAAGCCAATGCCTGCTGTGTGGCTGGAACATCAAATAAGAGAGAGAGAATTAAGAGGGAGACCGCAAAAGGAAAAGTAAGAGGGGGAAATGTGGGAAATTAACACCACACAAATACTGGAAAACAGCGGAGTTCCTCTAATTTACTAGTCACCCTGGCATGTAACAACACATTATTTGGAGATTGTACTCCAGACAGCACCGTCTACTGTGAACAAAACACAGAGACAGTCAGCAAGTAAGAATTTTGGGGGTTGGCAGAGAAAGCTGTGAGAAAACTAAACAAGTGAATCTGGCAGGGCTGAGGTGCGTCAACCTTCATGTTTCACCGTCAATCATGTAGAGTTCAGTCACCGCTTGTATGTCCATCAATCTTCCCTTGAAGGAGCTCAGAGGAAAAAGAGGAGAAGCCTGTTCTGACACTCAGCATATAAACAGAAAAGCTGTTTCAGCCCATTTACATTTACACACTTCTTGCATCTTTGGCAGATTGGATAGCTATCAGAAAGTGGGAAAAGCTAAGTCACTACTATCCAAATTGCCCATTCTATCCAGATGTTGACAAGGTGTTAATGGACCAGTCAGGATCATTAATCCTCCCACACTTAAGTACCTCAATAAGCAGCAGGTGGAAGTAGCCACTTCCTTCTGCCTGTAATATTGAGAATGAATACTGATTGTAACATTTCCCACTCAAGACAAAAGCCAGATGTTAGTGGGTGTTATCTAGTGGGAAAGGGGCTTTAGTTATTAGTTAGATAGCTGGCTAACTGGTTTTAGCACAAGTTACACAGATAAACTTTGGTCTTCCTCAATTTTGCAAACTACAGTATGTTAGGGCATACCCAGCGTCTAGTACAGAAATAACAACAACACTGATGTGTATTAAAGCTGGTGTAGGCAGGTTGGAGCAAATATGATCAAGTTATTTTTATAAAACGGTCACTATATCCTGACAGTAGTGCATGAGACAGGTAATCTGAAAAAAATCATGTGCCTCTGTGTCCTCCGGTGCTCCTAATGGCATCTACAAGATTTCACAGACCGGTGGAAAACAACAAATCAGAGCCGAGCTGGAGTCTGCCGTCTCTGAGCAGCTGTCAATCACTCACGAACTCTGATCAAACGGTCAAACTTGGCAGCGCTGATCAAATATGAATCAATATTCTGTTACTGTAATGCCTATTTCTTGCGTAAAATGTTTTCAGAAACATCTGGTAGTGTTATTATCCCAAAATTATCATAAAAAATATTGTCTCCTCAAGTGAACATAGCGGATAATAATTAATTTTTTCAGCTGTGATGCTGGAAAAAATAAAAATAATTTGCCGGAACATGTTTGGATACAGTCTCTGTGCTGTGCAGGCTATGAGCTGGAGACAGAAGTTGAGTGTGTTCAGCTGTAAGTAGCTGCCTGGAGGCCAAGGCCAAGTGTTGCTGAGTGGCGTGCATATAGCTGATCTACAGTTAAGTCGGTCCCCTCCTTCTCATCTCCTGTCAGGGGCTTCAGGAGGGGGAAAGGCAGCCTCCAGAGGATCCACATAGAGAGTGGAGCAAGATGGATCATCATGTGCCATGAAAGGCCGGGATAAGCATCTGGTCAGGGAAACGCAGACATTCCCGTAGAGACCCCCCCCTTCCCTTTCTAAACCCACCACAGAGTAAAATAAAATAAACCAGCCATCCTGAGCTTGGCTGACATGACACAGGCTGGCAGTAACCTAAGCTCTAACCCCCGCCCATCCACTAACTCTGCCACAACTCTTTAAATAAAGTTTTACCGTGCCACTTAATTAGTCCAGATGTTTTAATGCTTGAAGAGAGCCGGACTGTAAAATAGCCATAAAAACACTGTGTGTGTATTGAGGGAGGTCTTGATTTGTGCTTGTAAGCAGCAGAGCTTAGCCTCACAATCATTCACAAGTTTCAACCCTAAGGTTGGAAATCAATTACCAGCTTTATTTTGGTTCCTATTGCAATTAGGTAAAATACCCAGATTAATTATATACTAAGTCTTTTCTATTAACAAAGAGCAATGTAGCAGACTTCTCATTTCAATCTGGCAACCATTGGTAAGGTAAAATGTTGTTGTCAGCAATAGGGGTGTAAGAAAATATCGATACACATGAGTATTGCAATATTATGTGCAATATTATGTGAGTATCGCAATATTATGTGCTGTACGGATTCTCCAAAACAATGTACTGACTTTTAATTAACCTCTCAGACCTCGGACCGCCCGTTGTCTGGCCCGTCCGCTATTCTGTCTTTCACAGGTTTTAGGGGACTCAGTTTTAAAGATAGAGTGAAGATACTGGCATCATATTAAACTAAAATATACGCTGGCTTTTAGCCGGTATCACCTGTAGTTGTCCAGCAGATTAAATGATTAACGGCCAAAATATCCGTTGGGAAATATGCCAAATTATTATCATTATTAATTAATTAATAGCATATTAAATAGCCTAATATTGTAAGACATGTTGCCAAGACAACTACTGCCAGATGAGCCAGGGATCAACACATGTAGCTGTCAATACATTAACTTAATGCTACTTTTTCATTTTTTTTAAATAATTGAGTATAGCAAACAGTTAATGTGAATATAACTGCATGCATGATGAAGGAGGGAGTCGGGTGAAAAAGCTCGACCATACAATTTCTCCACCAAACATGGCAGGCGGCCAACAGGGAGACAGTGCGGCAGGGATATGAGTGGTTTAGCAGTCACAAAACCTCCACCATAATCCTCCTCCTCCCCCAGGGAAGCTGTTATTTATAGCCTTATATATTTTTAACCTACTTTTTCTCCAAAATAAAAAGCCAAAGACAGGAGAAAAAGAGGAATGCAGCTGCCTGGAGGAGAGCGTGTAACAAAATCGTGGCACATTGAGCAAGAAACAGCTACAGGACTTGAATGCAGCGATTACAACACAGCAAAGTCTGTTTAAGACTTCATTGCACTGATGCCAACTGGAGCCTGGCAGGGAGAGTCACATTGGAAAACCACACATGAACATTTCAAACAAGCCAAACACTGCCACTAAGAAAATTCAACAAGGATGCCAGCACTGGCAAAGACTTCGACATCTACAAGCATGACGGATAAAGGTGTTTTTAGGCATGCCTGCCTGGTCCAAATGTGTGCGTCTACTCAACTTTCTTCACTGTCACACGTCATCTGACAGGTTGTGCCTAAAATTAACCTCATGAAAAAGAACTTTGAAGTACATGAATCATCTTCTAAATGGGTGGGTCATATTAAGCTGCATGCCAAGCACTACTTAAACTGAGCTGTCATAGGGCTACATCCACTGCAAAACCCATCCTCCTTGGGATGCCACTTTCTTATCACAAAGTGAAATGAAGAATGTAAACACAATCAGTAACCAGGCAAACCTGTACAGTGGAAACCGCTTCTAGTGATCACGCCTGTCCGGGTCAAATTGATCACTATAAGCAGATGATTATTATAACTGAATTTTGTTTGTTGTGCATAATGATTACCATCTAATTGATATTTTTATATTTATTACATGAATACAGAGTACTGAAACGGACCGCGTCGCTATTTACTGTCTCTCTGCCAAATCTTCTGCCTTATCCCTCACCAAGGGTGAGGCATTGCCGTTTTTGGCTGGCTCTGCAACGCAAGTGTGCATGCAGAACGGTGTCCCTCTGCCGGGGACTAGCGGCATGGAGAGAGACGGGCGCCGGTCTGCATGTGTGCCACAGAGCCGGTTGAGGATCGGCAAAGTTTAACTTTGGGAGCATTACGTTACACGGCATTATCAATCCACTTGACGAGGGCGGCTTCAACCACAGCTGCTTTGCCCGTACGCATTTGTATTTTTTATTCAAAGAAAATTACTTTCTTTTTCCCGTTATGATATCAATGTGCACGCAGCCCAGGTATCCAGCCGGAGAGCAGACGGTCCGGGAGGCGAAGTATCAAGGAAGTAAAGTAAAAAAATAACCGTAACCGTGATCACTACAAGCGGTTTCCACTGTATTTTGTAATCTAGTTTGCGAAACCCTTTCTGGTGCATATGCTCCCACCAACATCCATCCAGTGCTGCAACTATCAGCAAGTTAAATCTTCGGCAGAAAAAAAAATTAATTCCAAAGCCGGAGGCACCTACAGCAGGACCACCAGAACTTCTCCACAGGGAAACATAAATCCATCTTAAAATCAGGGCGCTAGGCAAGAAAACTTGAGATAGCATCAGTCTGCAATCTCCAAACACAAAATGAGCCAATATAATCTCAAAGTTACGACCAGATCGGGTAGGTGTGCAGACCTGTTTCTTGCGAAGCTTGCAGATCTGCTGCTCCACCATGGTGATCTCCCTGTCCACGCGGTCCATGTTCTGGATCAGCTCCTCCTTGGAGAAGCGAGCCGGCACCAGATCCAAGTCGGGGTCCATGTGGACCGGGCTCACGGGGGAGATTGGCTCCAGCTTCCCCATTCCACTTCCACGCTCCTACAGAGGCACAACAGGGAGAAAAATGACACGCTTAGATGTAAAAGATGTGTATAATATTATGATCAATTTTACACTCTAGCAAAAGTCAAACACAATAAATTCATGTTAATAAAATCTGAAGGAAGCAAGAGGAATGAGGACAAAGAATAATATTTCAAAAACAAATTTCATGCGGTAAAAAAATTCGATGTTTGGATAAAACTGATTATAGACAGCAGATCAGTGTAAGGGACTGAACTTGCACATTGCACCTCTCTCTCCTGTTGAAAACACCCCTGCCTTCCTCTGATTGCAAGACCTGGAGGTTACTTTATAAGAAATCATCCAAACACAGTCTGTGTATCCAGTGGGAAGGTAACACACGCCAGTAATTAAGTCCTCCGGGTAATGAAAGCCAGCGTTGCGTCTCAGTGTCACTAGACCACACTAATGAATATGAGGTCACAGCCCTCCTTGCCAGGATTATGCACAAGAGCACCAGCAGCTGGCTCTGCTTAGGAGACCTTGTTTGAAATGTGAAATACTCGGTTTTTGAGGACGTGGGGGGGAAATCTGAAGGGTTGTACAACATGTGTGTAGATCAAATTCAGGAGGTACTTATTAGCCGTGTCTTCTGGCAGAAATGGTATGCGTTTGTCAGTCACACAATACACCATGCGGCTCATCAATTGAGCAGCTGTACTGATGACAGAGTAGAGAGGAGTGATTCATCAAACCTCTGATCTTCCAAGTACAGTACTCCTGAGTCTGCGTATACATTCTGTGAGTATACACTCATAATATCAACTCCTCTTCACTACAGTGTACCACCTTTGATCTAAATAACTGAATAATTCACACAACTTCCCAAGGTTGATGGACAAATAATACTTTTTAAATGGATGCTGTGCTTTAGTTCATCTCAAAATCTGCTCAGTGGAAGCTGACTGAGTGTTTCAGGGGAAATCCAGGGGATTGAGATAAGGGCTGCAACTAATGATTATTTTTTATAGCTGATTAATCTGCTGATTACTACCTTAGTTAATCACTTAATCGGTCAATAAAATGTCTGAAAATCGTAAACCATGGCAATCACAATTTTCCAAAGCCCAAGTTGACATATTCAAATTGCTTGTGTTATCCAGCCAATAGTTCAAAGAACAACAAGAATTAATGCATGTTTTAATCCACTACCGTCATGCCAGTATTAGGAGTTGAAGATAAAGCAGTTGGTGGTGCAAATTCTACAGTCGGATTAAACCATTGCAGAGGAAGAGGGTGCAACGATGGTGCAATTAAAAGAGCGCCAGTCAAACGAAAATAGTGTGAAAAATGTGATGTAAATATGGCATGTTTGTTTGTTTAATGAGGTTACGGATGCAATTTTTCGTCTCCTCAGTGGAGTGGAAGCTTGAGTGACATTTAAGTCTTACGCTTCATGTTTATCATGATTAGTTTGCCAAGTCGCATTTTTCGATACACCAACTTTTCCCCCTCAGCCAAGTGTAAAAAGTGTTTTGTGATATTTCTATTGCTTTAAAATTACTTCAACAATTATTATCAAAATTGTTACCAATTACTTGTCTGTCAATCTAATAGACTAATCGTTTAAAGGTTTAATTGAGATGACCTGGTCATTATTTCATTTCACTTGAATGTCCCTCTGTTCCTTGGGAAAATTCTCGTGCTTCAGGGAGCATTTTCTTGTTGAAAGTAGGGCTGTCCTCGACCAAAGAAATTCTTCTATTATTATATATTAGTCGACTAACACTCATACGATTTTGCCAACTAATCGATTACTTGATTTACTCGACAGATCTGTAAAACTTAGTTTCTCCAGAAAGAATCACACCACTATAAATTTTTTGTTTACCAGAGATGTGCTCATAAGTTTCTTGGATATAAGTCGTTCAGCATGAAAAAAGCATTAAAAAACGACTGATTGATTAAAGAAATCTTAGTCGACTAAGACCAAAATGACCGATTAGTCTACTAATCAACTAAGAGGGGGCAGACCTAGTTGAAAGTAATCAGCTTCTTCTTGGAAATAGTCGTAAATCTAGTCTATTACAATGTTAACTTATGTGTTAAATGCTCCCAAACATTGCAGTTGTAACAATGAATGATGCGTCTGTAACCTCATGTTTAGATCACAGTCAACCATTGTAGGGTTTCATTTCAAACTGGAATTCATCAGAACAGACATTTTTCCAGTCATCACCTGCCCAGTTGTCTCTTCAGGGGTTTACCATGGACACTTTAAGTGTGCCAAGCACACATAAAAACGTTTTTCTTTTTTTTCAAAGTGCGGTAGCTCATGCTTTAAGCCAATTCTCAGTAATCTGTTCACATGCAAAGCAAGAGAGGAAATGGATTTACATGCAACCGCTTATGTAACAACACAAATGGTAAGAGAGGGCCCAGGCTCTATCTTCTCCTGATCAGCAAGTGTATGTGCGATCCTACTTTCTACATGAATGTTCGCATTTTTGAGTCATAGCCTCCATAAATGATTGCGTGTGTGATCCAGCTTGGGTTTTGTTCTGCGTTATTTTTAAACATCTGAAATGAAGGTTATGTAAGTGAGCTAATCTGGACAAGGCAGGCTGCATTCTAGCCCCGTAGACCTGCTGTGATTGAAAATGTCAGCGCCAGAAGATGTCGAGGGGCTGTCCCACATCAAGACGTCCAAGTTTGCCAAAGCCAGTTACAGTCACAAAAACTCACCATACATAAACACAAAAAAGAAAAATAGCTCCTAGGATGGATCGACTTTGTCTTGAACAGAATCCTTGAGTGCGCATAACACCACTACCCTCCTGACGTGTTACAGTTCAGCACGCCAGAAATTTATCTCAGGGGACAAAAATCATAGTGATGAAAAACCAGTATGGCTGTCGATCGATTAAAATATTTAATCGCGATTAATCGCATGATGGTCCATAGTTAACCGTGATTAATTGCAAATTAATCTGTTCCAAATGTACCTTAAAGGGAGATTTGTCAAGTATTTAATACTCTTATCAACATGGGAGTGGGCAAATATGCTGCTTTATGCAAATGTATGTATAAATTTATTATTGAGAATCAATTAACAACAAAACAATCAGAGGTCAAGGGACCCCTTTGAAAAGAGCCATGACAGTTTTTCCTCGCAAAAATGTATCGTACGTGTGGAGCGTTATCTAACCTCCTTCGTGACAAGCTAGTATGACGTGGTTGGTACCAATGGATTCCTTAGGACTAGTTTCATATGATAGCAGGATCTTCACTATAGAAAAAAACTGAGCCAGCTACAATCACCAAAAGATCGATTGTGTTAATGCGTTAAAGAAATTAGTGGCGTTAAAACGAATTTGCGCGTTATTATCACGTTAACTTTGACAGCCCTAATAAAACAGATATCATTACACAACCTGTGTTAATGGTCATCACATCACAACGTTTTTTATATGAAACTTAAATTCCTTTCATTCTTGCCTTTGTTGCTGCAGTTGTCTATTGGTAATGACATTTGTGATTTTTTCTTTTTTTTTTTACTGTTGCCACATTGTTCTGCTGCAATTTCAAGGACAGTTAAGTGCGTGCACATGTTTAGAGTGTGTGTTTCAACATGAGGGATTTGATGGTATGACAAAATGATGAAGTCAAAAGCAGTCTGCCCTCTGGTCTTGTGCCCTACGCTGTCCTCTGTACTTGTCAGCAGTGCAGCAGCACATCAGCAGCTACTACACCTGTGACATGGTGTGAAAAGGTCACAGGCCAATAGCTAAGCCCTTGGCCCAGCACAGCTTACATGTTGTATGCCCTCGACGACCCCGGTCACATTTAGAACATTCCACTGCATGATGTCTCGGGGCTGTGCATGCATCAGGTTTTGTTTTTTTTAAATACCTCTGGGTGTTGTAGTGTGTCTGTGTAAATGCTGTCTGTTTAGTAAGCACCCGCCTGTGTGACTGAGTCAGACAGTCTAAATGTATGCATTCCAAACAAGAGTTGAATAAAGCCGTAAACATCCTGTTTTCATGCTAGAATGTGCATCTATCGTCACAATAGTTCCTCTCATTTGGGCATCTAGCCACAACAGCTGGTGCACAAAGCTACTGAAACTGAGGTTACTGAGGTACGATTAGCTCGGGTTTCACAGCTGAATCTCATCATAAAGGGACATCATTTGAACCAGAGAAACTAAAACTGTAATATGAAGTGAAACTGGTCTCAATAGTGCTCTATGGTCTAAACAAGGTTACTACAAGTTTGAGATTTAAAGCTAAATGAAAATATTTAAAATCCAAGAAACTGGTGTAAGGTGTGTGGGCGACCTGCTGCTTGCTTATGTTTAGTTCCTTGAGTCAAAGACAAGTTACTAAATGTGGATTATTGCTGTTCAGTGGGTGTTGTCATAAATGCTGTGGTGCAACTATTGATTAGTTTCATAAATTTGCAACCATTATTAAGACAATAATTCAAGTAATCTAATAGAAAGAAAAAACGAGAGACAATCTTGCAATCGGATCACACCAGCCACAACGCCAAATCAGATCAGGGGCGTAACTTGGACTTGGCCTTCATTTTGATCTCAACTACAGACATGTCAAGTTTCGTGACTGCATCTTGCACGGTTGTGATGCTATCGCAGTGACGCAGCACCCAGCAACAGAAAAAACCTCTTCTGTGGTAGTTTCCGCTACTTTAGTAGTCTCCACGACAACATTTTGCCATGATGACACACGCACAGACTCATAAGGTGAAAACAATACCAGCTACACGCTGTCTGGTAATGATGGTAATGAGGGAAATCAAAAGGGTCAAATGACTGGTTTTCCTTGTAAAAAAAATTGAGTATAAATAATATTTTTATAGAATAGTTTATGTGCATTTGCAACTAGTAAGATTCAAACGTCACCTACAAGAATGTCGCTCAAGCCTTCTTAAACTGATGCAATACGCAATATTTGAGTGTGTTGAGACAGTCTTGTTCAAGCCAGTGTGTGTGTTGACTGCTGGCTTGCACCGTCCTTGATCACTGCACATCTTGTGCCAATAAGGTCATCAGTCCAGATACGGAGCTGCTGGTATTATGACTACAAATATTGAACATGCATTAGTTTGCCTGGTGGGAGGTGTTCGGGAGATAGTGTATAGGCGTGTATAGGCATGTGTGTGACATTCTGCAAGGTGCTCTATCTACGGCAGTCAAAATATCTATAAAATATAACCAATTAATTTAATAAAGCTGTCACAGAGTGGTAATCTCTGGCTGTCAATGTTAGCAGATACTTCAGTCTGCAGTGTAGTTCCATAAGAGCAGAACATTTTACCTCTGAACAATAATCGTCTTCAGTATATTAATTTGTCATGTGCTTGTGGTTCATGCTTTTTCTTAACCAGATATTTACATTTGCATAAACACTTTAAAAACACATTGCTGATGTCTTTTCTTCAATACACCTTACATACAAATATGAGAAATATATTATTTAATCCCCTGCCCCGTTAGTGTCAGTTCAGCGCACTTGCAGAGCAGCCGCCCCTCACTAAACTCCTGTATCTGCCTACATTAGTCTGTGTCTTTGTTCCTCATCTGTGATGTGAAAACATCAGATTTCCAGACAGTCAGAGAAAGTAAAAGTGTACGTCCTGGTCATAGGTCAGTTATAAAATCCTGCATGATAGAGCGTCCCTCCTGCTGGGCTGCTGACAGCACTTTCAGCAGAACACACAGTCACACTGGACTGGCACCTTTGTCCGGTTCAAAAGCAGTTTAGACGACTTCACTGACAGTCAGCACCGGAGCTGAGACAACAATTGCAATGCCGAGCCTCGTGCTGCCGGTCCACATGCTGCCCTGCTTCAGCCTGCCCTACATTTTTCATAAACCTTCACCACTTCCATCACAGTTGAGGTTTGTGGTTGGGTCATTTGGAGACAAGACTCTGTAAAGTTTACATCCTGCCCTGCTGTTGCTTCTGCAGTGTTCTGTGTACAAAGACACAGTTAAAAAAAAGTGAAATGTTTCGAATGACAAGTTGTGAGTTGTCTTAGGGTCTTCTCAGCCGCTGACTTGATTCATCGACTTTTAGGGGAAAGCCCGATTTATCTGTGATAAGCTAATACTGACGATGTCAGCCAAGCCTATTTATTAGTCTGGCTCGAATCGCGAAAGAGGGCCAGCTAACTTACACAGATCTAGTCAGACAGACCACCCACAGGTTTGACCAGCATCACTGTTTTGGTCTGAATGGGGTACTAGTCAGCTTTTTCACAACGGTATAAATATCACCAATAGCACTGCTCACTCTTTGAGCCATGTAAGGCCAGTGTGACAGAGAGCACTTGTGTTAAAAAGGACAATCCAGGTCTCTCATTCTAATCTGATTATATTCCCTTTTTATTAACCACAAAATCAGGATAACTGCACCAGTGTGAATTTCGTTAACGAAAACTATGACGAAATATGTTCGTCAGCGACCTTTTTTTCCGTGACTAAGACGAGACGATGACAAGATGGTCATTAAACACTAATGGTGACAATATCATACATGTAATGTTGTTCACGAAAAAAGACGAGACTAAAATGTAGTTTAAAAACATAAAAACTTTACCAAAATCTCTCTTTATTTTTGTCACCTTCAACCTTTTCTTCCCCTCCCTCTTGTCACTCTCTCTGTCTCAAACACGAACACAACGCGCTGTGCGGGGGCGGGGTAGTTCGTCTCCGTCCTTCTTGTCTCACACCTCAGTCCTGATAACTGTGCTACTATAATGCATAAAGTTGGCGGTTTGCTTGACTTACTTGACTAAAATCGAATGACTTCTCTGTGACTAAAACTATGAAGGATAAAAATGACTAAAGCGTGATTAAAATTAATAAGCATTTTCGTTTCAAGACTGAGACTAAATCTAAAATAGCTTCCAAAATGAACACTGAACTGCACAATGGTGTACAGTACCAAAATGTTGCTTTTGTCCCTCTCTGATTCACTGTCTGTGTGAGTCATGATAGAAGCATTAGCTTTGTCTGATTCTACTGGCCTACTCCCTCTTTTCTTGTTGGTCTTTATCTCTTACTCCTCCCTTTCCCCCTTCACCTCTATCTGTGCCTCTCTACACTTGACCTTTGCCTTATTTTCAGTTGCATCCTTCTCTCCATCCA
>CAKAKR010042135.1:12901-65239 GCA_916700685.1 Adelosebastes latens
AAACAAAATACAATCACAAGTAATCACTCAAGTTACCTTTGAGTTACAGTGTGATGGCAGGTGTGAATTGCAGCAAACTGATTTAGACAGTATGGATATATAACACCTGAATGCAACACAGTAATTTGAACCATGCTTTATATTCTGATAATATTTACAGCTAAAAGTATCTTTGAGGAATGGTGAACCCCTTCAATTAAACCACAGCAGTCTGACATCTTTATCATCGTCCAGGATCAGACGTCAGACCCACACCAAGTTTCCATATTGCTTTAAAGGTCCAGTGTGTAGGATCTGGCGGTATCTAGTGGTGAGGTGAGGAGATTGCAACCAACTGAATCCTCTCCCGTGTGCCAAGCGTGATGGAGAGCTATGGTAGCCAACGCCAAAATGTGAATGGCCCTATCTAGAGCCAGTTGGAGCAGAGCCAGTGCGTAGAGTGTGTGTGTATGTGGGAAGTGAGTGGTGAAGCAAGAGAGAGCGAGCAGCGGTGACGGGAGCGAGTAACGTTATCGACTCTAGCTCAAGCAAGAGAAGTTAATCTGTGAAGACTTTACGTTCATTCTGGAGTACTGTAGGAACATGGCGGTGCAACACGGCGGACAGCGTGGAGAGGACCCGCTCTATGTAGATATGGACGGCTCATTCTAAGGTAACGAAAACACGATTCTTATTTTCAGGTGATTATACACGAAAGAAAACGTACTTTTATTAATACTATATTCCATTTCTGCCAATAGATTTCCCCTCAAAGTTACACACTGGTCCTTTAAATAAAGGGTCTGAAAGTTCAGAAGGCTCTATACAACACCATAAGTCTGTCACAGTGCGGGTCCCCTGAGCAAAGTCTGCTATTCGGCTGTTTCACAATCAAAGTAGTTTTTTGCAGAGATATAAACTTTGTAGCTGTATCACAATCTAAGTTTATATCTATGGAAAGTATTAAATCATATCAAACTGTTCAAAAGTTCTGTTTTTATTGATTTTTCCTGCTGAAGTTTTGTTTTTGTCAGTTTCTGTTTTACCGTATTTGATTTGTTCTGTATATTTCTGTGAAGCACTGTGAAGTCTCAGGTTTTAAAAACTGATATATAAATCAAGTTGTATTTAAGACTCTTGTGTATACTATAAATCCATGTACTAATATTTTAGCCTTGTGTGTGTGTTTTGTTGCCATTCCAGAAAACCCCCCTCCCGGCCCACATTAAAGCTCAACGAGCCATGGCTGTGTAGAACTGATTATGCCCAGAGTCATTGTTATTCTCCTCAGCCGGCAGCAGAGCAAACTCCCTGATCCTTCGCTCACACAAATACCACGGCTTACTGGACAGGCTCACTCCTCAAACCAGCGCGCCTGCCTTTCTACCCACAGTCCGTTTAAAATGCAGTTCTGCCACTTCTCACAACAACGAACAAAAACAGCCTTCTAAAAGTGATGGGTGGGCAGGAAAAGCCGTGCATGCCTGATGTTCTTGTGTGGGAGCAGCAGACAAAATACCCTTGGCTGGAAAATGTAGGTCAGGCCAAGAGACAGCGGTAACAAAGTCCTGTTTCACATTTGCCACTTGTGTTTAGTTGGCATTGGCTACTTGTTTGGGGCCCCACAGACCCCAATTCTGTCTGTGCAAAAAAAGAAGAAGAAGAAGAAGAATTGCAAAATCAACCAATTAATTTCCCTCAAATATTTTGATTCTCTTCTGACCTCAATAAAAACCAAATATGTAGAAAAGCACTGAAGTGGTAACCCTTCCTTTGCCACAAACTGAGCTTGTACATTAGATGAAGGCGACAAAGTACGACCATAAAACCTGGTTGTTACACCCAATAAGGAAATATTTCATCTTTTATATGTGACACGGGTTATGCATATATAAATAGAGAGCCAAAATCCCGGTGTCACGTCCAGTAGCTTCTGCAACTCAGTGCAATGTCATCTTCTGCATTTCTTTCATCTGTCTCTCTGAAAAAAATGGCAAAAAGGCTCCTGAGGTTTACGGGAAATGGTGTGTGTCAATGGCCGAAATATTAAATAAACAACATAAATTGTTTCTCAAAAAACTGCCATCTTTGTCATGGATGTATAAAGAGAACTGGATACAGCGTTGTAGGTGGGCTCCCGTTCATTCCTATAAGAGTTGCTCAGTGGCACATGCCGAGTGACAAAGTACCCGGATCTTCCGGCAATCTTCTGCATCCATTGGGCCCATAGAGCAGGTGCAGTAGTGTTTCCTTTAACTCCGCCTCCCAGCCCTCGCTCCAACCTCGGTCTGGGTCTCATTCACATGAACGGAGGAAGGGAAATAACTCTGAATTCAGCTATTAGTGCATTTTACAACTTTTAGGACCTAATGATTTAAATAAGGACTATTAGAGTGTTCATAGTGTGTAGTTGATTTACCTAAAAAAAAATGATCCACTGGGTTACAGACGTCTCTTTCCCAATGTAAGTCTATGGGAAAAAGTATTTTTGGGCCTAATGGCATCACGTGACGGACACAGAAGTTGTAGTACCACCGTTGGCCACTATGTAAAATTTGCTTCGAAGCCTGGCGCTCTTCCTGGTCCTTATCCAGAGACATATGAATGTTATTTACGTTATTGTATCAAATGTCAATGGGATTTTGAACTTAAACTTTATTAGAATCATCATATACATACAGGTACGTACATGATATTTGACCTCCGCATTTAACCCATCCTAAGCATTTATGAGCAGTGGGCTGCTGTGAGACCCCCAAAAGAACTAATGTGCCATCTTCTGTAGAGGACTTTTGACATATGCATCATTTCAAAATCATGTTTTTAAGCAATTCTTGTAAAATTAGGAAAGGTCATGACCTACAAACTGATAAAACAATGTGAAGTGTGTTTTTTTGAGCCCAGTACCCCACACTGAACATGAATGTGTTGTTGTCTCAGTGGTGATAATATGCATTTTGTTGGATTTTGTTCATGTATGCCCACTGTCCTTTCACATTTGAATTTCAGTGGAGGTGAATTAAGATGGTTGGAGGAGTTACCGCTATTGTTCAGGTTTTATAGCTTGAAACAGATTTGACCTTGGAAATTCTTATCGTGTAATAACCAAACTCGTAACTAATTGAGGTGACAAGAGGTAGAAAAAGGTTTATAGTTCAAAATGTGCTTAGGGGGAATACTGAGGCGTAAAGCTTTTATCTCCTAACCCTGATTTCCCTTTGAGAAAATCACTGGTAGTTTTGTAATAGTTGTGCTATCAGAGTTGCCCTGTGACCTTCATGAGAACAATGTGTTTGCACCAGTCAACGCCATGAATAAGAAAAAGGGCATTCACACCGAGTAAACTGCGGCAGAAATAAAGGTTAAAGAAAACTTTTCCAGCACCTTGTTATTGGGTGGGCCGAGGTAGGACTGAGCTGTAAGATATTCAGCACAATGCACAGACGAGGATTCCTGTGATTCCTCGTCCTTTCATTTGAAATATGATCTTGGTATTGTTCAGGCTAAAATCAGTGCTCAGCCATTATTCATCCTCACAGATTCTCCAAATGTGGTCTCATTTGGCTCTGAATAGAGGGAATTACTGTATTCACAGGGCATTGAAAAACCCAGATCACTGACTTCTGCTTTCTTTTATCTCGGTTTCTTCAGTCCTCTGCCTCCCTCTCACTTCCTATCAATCCTTTGTCAACCTCCCTGTAACAGCCCTCTTATCGTCTTCTCTCTCAGCTGCACTGGGGGAGCAGGGGCTGGATGCACAAGCTGCAAATTCATTGCAGTCACAAGAGATTTTTGCTGAGAATCAAAAAAGGTAAATAGTAGCAGTTTATAATGAAATACAACTAAAGAGCAATGAGGGCTAAACATTATGTTTTCAATGAATGCAGCGTGGAAGTTATCTGCCTGTTATTGCAGCAGCTGTTATCTGTTCAAGTGTACTTGTGCCTTGAATGATAAAAACAGGACCAAACGTGTAAAGGAACTGGAAACTGAATCAAAGGGTCCTTGATCTCAGACAGAAGTAGACAGAAGCAGGCTTCTTGTTTCTTGCTGGCGACTATTGATTTTTCTGAATTAATTGTCCTTGGAAGATTTTATCAGCTGTAGCTAGCGAGCTAATTAAGCCAACAATAGCTCCATGAGTTAGTTGAAAACTCCATCTCCGTTTGACTTCTTAATCTTTCCAGCTGACTCGTTTTTAAACAAGGATCTTGTAAAATGGGTCTTAGATATGACTTTGGAGGCTACCGTGCTAAAAGACTGAGACTCAGTCTAAGTTCAGACAGTTATTTTGTTCTTATATAACCGTGTTTGGCTGCTTGGCTTACATAGGATACTTGTTCGTATTTTCAAATTCCCATGTTTTCACTTTTAACGCTACAAGAGCAAAAGCTTCTAGGATGAGGACAAACTGATGTCTTAGACAATGGCTGCACGCAAAATCACATACTATGCACTACATACCCAATATGTGTACAATCGTTCCACGTACTTTTGTGTGAATAAACAGTAGTATGTATCTTTTCGGACGCACTGGGCTGTAATTTACAGCGTCACTTCCTGAGAGCCTCCTTGCCAGTAGGAGACGTGTAACCAAGGTAACCTGTGCCAACCTCATGTGACCAAAACAACGATTTGTGTCTGAATTAATTTAAAATATATATTACGCCTAGCAAAGTAAAATCTTATACTTACAGTTAAACTGAAGTGTTACTGACGTTACAGAGCTGTCCATCAATGTCTTTTATGAACGACGTCGTCACTACCGCATTGAATTGTGGGATTTTTATGCCGGCTTAGTGTCCAGTGTTGCATACTGTAATATTACACCTGAAATAGCATGCAATTGGCGTATTATTGGTTTCATACCAAGGTTTTGGACATACTAAGATATCTCACATACTGTTTTAGTGTACTAAGTAGCATGTTAGTATGGAATTTCGGCCACAACCAATGTAACAGTATCTCATATAACATTGACTGAAGTTACACGAGTGTTAACTTCCCCAAAAACAATAAAGAGCAGCACAGATTCCGCTATCGTTACCTTAAACTTCTATTAACATCCAGGACAATTTTCCACACATATCTATATGCTAGTGGTGACCTTGGACCTTGGACCTTGACCTTGGAAGTAATGCCCAGTTACTGTAGGTAATATGCTAGTTAGACATGCTAATGTCTGCAGCTTAAGTTAACAGATAAACACACCTTTTAATACATTTCCCAAAACTTTTGATCCTTCTTCAGCGTGTGAGCAAATCCAAAGCTTGACAGGACTGCTGTGCCTAGTTACGGTTGCTATGCTATGATTGGACAATCACTGCTCTGGGGAAAAGTTATGAATACAAATGTACCGTTTCTAACTGTACAAATCAGTAATGAATATGTCTCCTGGTTAAAACCATATATTCTCAGTTTAACAGGTCTTGAGTGCCTTAATGTGCAAGAAATATAAATGGTGTGATATGAATATAATTTACTGCACTCGAACGTTCTTGGAAAATGGCCCTCCTGAGGCAATACAGAGTAACTGTTATGTTCTCAGTCAAGGACAAAGATGGTCTGACACATCAGCATAGGGAATACTGAAATAAAATCACCTAAAAATGTCCCGATTCATCATTTCAACAAGAATTACACCGTCTTTATCTATGAATGTAGATTTCTCAAGCAGGTGCCCTTCATCTAAATGATAGGGCAAAGATCTCAGCTGAATATTAACTGTGTTGGTGTGGGAGAAGAGCAAGCAAGAGACACTTGAGTTTAATTTAGAGGTAAACCAGCTGTGTTAATCATGTTATGCATACTCCATTTACAACCTTAATGAGAGAAAGTGGCCTGGTGTTAACAAGGCTAGTGATCTGGCTATAATGGATTCATCGGTGTGTGTACATTGAATACAATGTAGACAGACAGCCAGAGTTAAAGCAATAGTCTGACGTTTTGACGTACTTTGTTGTCAAGAGGGTCGATAACACTCTCATATCTGTCTGTTAAATTTAAGGCTACAGCTCGGCACAAAGACTGGAAACAGGGAGAAAACACTTGTCAACCACATGTGCAGTCCCCCCAAACCCTTGAAAACACTGTCATCCGTTCAGCAGGGCTTCAGCCGAGCCATCTATCATGTTCCTTGAGCTTTTTTAAGCCTCTATCATGTATTGTTAAAGGAACAGTTTGACTTTTGAGCAGATCAATACGACTCTAATATCTGTCTGTTTAATATAAAGCTGGATCCAGGAGATGTTAAGTTAGCTTAGCATAAAGACTGGACACTGGCTCTGTTTAAAGATAATAATAATATTCGCCTACCTGCACCTCTAAAGAAACCTGACCCTGTCAGATGGTTTGTTTTACAGAACCATCTGAGAAGCATCATTGGAAACTGTTTGTAAAAAGGTAGGCACTTTCAAAAAAATACTTGGAAGGTGATTGGATGAACTGTCAATCTGTCAATCAAACTAATGAAAGCAAAACTAACCGAAGGCCAAAAAACATCACCTTCAGTGTTGTTCTTTACTCTTCTTTCAATTAAGAAATACTCTCCAGTTCGGATATAATTGATGCTATTGCAGCATCTACGCTAACCTCTTCAGGAGCCGCCACTGTTGTTTAGAATGAATAGTCACCTCTCTGTGTCGTCTGGTCTCACCAGGCCTCAGGTCTGACACACCTAAACCACATCCGTAGCTGCAGTAGCTCCTCACAGGACGCTGATTGGTCCGTTGTCTGGCGAGCCGGACACAAATGAATTACTTGCAGCCTGACAAGATGAATTTTCGTTGGACATTTGATCCTGCGATTCTCGCGTGATCTCGTGACATCGCGAGAATCCAGCTGCTGTGCAAGGTCAACTCTAAAGCTCCCTAATCTTCACATTATACCTCATTTGTTTTATCTGTACAACTAGAATTACCGCCTTGCGGTTATATGCCTCCGCCAACAAGTCAAGTTGCAGTTTACATCCATGTCTGTCCAAAATGTCATCACATCATCATTTTTATCCTATTAGACATTTATGTGAAATTGTCATAATTAGCATATGAATTCTTGAGTTATGGCAATAAATGTGTTTTGTGAGGTCACAGTGACCTTGACCTTTGACCACCAAATTCTAATCAGTTCGTCCTTGAATCCAAGCGGATTTGTGCCAAACAACTCAAAAACATAATGCCTTCGGCCACGACTGTCGCAGGCGCAGACGCGGAGGCATAAAAACTACGGACTGGTGCACTGACTTCCTGGACTCTGGAGCCGACCTAGCTGTCCCTATTTCCAGTCTTTTTGGATCCGTCTCCTGGATCCAGCTTCCTATCATCGAAGCGAATAAGCATATTTCCCAAAATGTCAAACTATTCAATCCAATAGTTAAACTGTAACACAGTCCGTTCGATACTAACAAGACCTACTTCTACTAGTGAGAAGAATATCTAAATAACTGCAGAAAAGGAATCTGTAAACTACAATCCACTGTCACCATCAGGCCTTGGCCTCTATCTGGGTCAGTTTGTCCTCGCAAGTACACAGTGAGCTCTAACGTAATGTTTCGATAACGGTGGCACACACTGTATCTGTCTGTGGATAAGAGGATGAATGTGAGCTGTTGTTATGAGGGCGAGACCTCAGGGAGGCTGTTCTGACTGACGTGCAGGTCTCCACGGAGACTGATTCACCATGTTGTGAAGGGTCAGGTTGCAGAGATTACTGAACCATGGGTGAAGCCCCCTGGTGGAACATACATAAGTGTGCTTGTAAACACACAGACAAGCACATACACACATTTCCTTTGTGGGGTTTTTTTCTTTTACTTTACATCTGACTGTTTCGCTGATGGGCTGTCTGTCTCGGTCATCTGTCACACACACACACACACACATATAAAACCACTTAAGAACCGGCATGCCATGCAGGCTCAGTGGTCTTAGAATAAATAGAAAATGTATCCTACAAGGGTGAAGTCTCAATGGCAATCAGCCAAGCTTTGGTCGTGCTTATTGAGGCCGAGAGCTGAGAACTCTCTTGAGTCTTTGAAGAAGAAGTAAACTGAATTTCACTATACAGCTAAAAGGAGATCTGTCTGCTGGTGAAGAAGAGTAGGTAAACACCAGGCTGGACGTGTTTAAGATCCTGTATTGAATGGCTGCAGCCTGGGATCACACATCAGTGTGGCTAAATAAATACAGACAGAGTGGACACAGACTCCCGGACACGCAGACACAAACAGGACAGACGGGGGCTTTAATTAAATCTGTATCTTGATGTTCAGAGAATACGAAAACTAAGTCAGACAAATGCACTGCAAGGTTGCACAGACTCAAAAACACAGAAGTACACACACACACACAATTACACAAACACACTTTTTATAAATGTACCACAGACGCTAATTTACAGACACAGTGTCCCTAATATCATTTGGCCAATTACACATAATGTTTCTTAGTTCAAACAGCAACATAATCAAACCACACTGGCACAAACCAATAAGTTTCAGTCCTGGATAATAACATCATCCAACCTTTGTGCTCATCTGCTGGCAATTTCATTAATCCTGACCATTTCGGTCCTCGTTGAGTCAGGCGATGCCCGTGGTTACTGTAGCGACAGCAAGTGCTATTTGATACTACAGATCGCAGAATTCTCATTCAGTCACTATTATCTTTATAATATCATTGATGACAGCCGTGCGCCTTGTTTCCACACAAATTTGTTATGTGTCCGTAATTCCGTATAGTATAGAGAGTTCGTCCCCTAGTGTTTAACTCAAGAAAATGCATCTCTTTACGGCTGGATAGAAACGCCACCGCAGAAATGGGAGAGAAGTTAATTTTGCCTGTTTTTCGCCATCCAGTCTAGACGAGTCACATTTATAAATTTTGTGAAATGTTCGATGGCGTATTAGCTAACATTGGTACCATATAGCTGTGGACGCATGCATAGTGGTTCATACGTATTTTAACAAAATATTTTACAAAACTAAATATGCCATCAAAAATGTGCAATTCCTGTGACACACAGTGTATACGGTCTGTCCAAAATGTGCCACAAATTTCAAATTTTTCACCGTACACCTGGAAAATGACAGGTTGAAAAAATACGGATGGGGGAGTTTCGCAAACACATAGGAGATCACGGAGGAGGTCTCTACTTTTTTTGCTCCATTGTAGAATTTTTGAGGGCACTATATGATGGATAAACCCTTGGCGGACAGTAAATATAGTGCACTATATAGTAAACAGGGAGTGATTTTGTAAAGCCAATGAGATCAAATTAAAAACAGTAATGCTGGATAACATGAGACATCATTTTCTGTAAATCCCTCATAGGCAATATGAATCCAGCTAGCTAGATAGCTAAATAGATCAATAGAGTACTTTATGAATCCCAAAGGGAAATTGCAGTATTACAGTACAACAGCTACTTAACATAAATCACAAAAACAAATGAGGTATGTGAGAAACAAATACAATTAAAAAGCCAAACTATTATTATTAGACTAAATGAAATAAAAAATATATAATAGAATAAAATAGAAAATTCAGAATAGAGACTAAAGATGGGACTATATTGTTAGCTCTAATATGTACTGAATAAACACTGTAAAATGATAGTAATATACTCTACATTAGAGCAAATAATGAATGGAGATGTTATAACTGAATCCAAATACACTGAATGGCTATTGCTGAAAAAAATGCTGACCATAAATAGTATCAAAAATTCATGTTTAATCTCTAGCATTATAACTTTAAGAGTTAAAAAGCTATATTCCATAATTATGTACATTTAAGTTAGGAGGCAAATAATGATCTTAAGTTCTTCATTTAGTATCACTAAAACGTGCGAGGACTCTCTTTTAAACAGCACTACAACTTTTCTATTTGTAGGCACTTCTATAAGGTTGAGTTGCTTTGTTCTTCTAATCTGTGGAACAAAACTCTTCAAGGTAACTTCGAGGACAATGAAGTATTGAATGTGTAGTAAGACGTGTATTTCTTCTGTAGTAACACAATGCAGTGTACAGTTATAATAGTTGCTGAAACGTTTTGACTACACACAAGTGATCTCTATTTAACTTATTATGTGATTTCTAAAACCAATTGACCTTTTTCACAGCAGACATGTTGGCATGTCATAGCGGGAAAAGCACATAGGTGAAATTGATAACATGAATAACAACTACACTCTATTTAGGTGAGCTACATGCGGGGCTTTGGTATTGTGCATGCTGGCTCGCTGTCACGGCTGACTGAGACACTTGATGGAACTGAGCCATCGTTAATGAAATGTGTTTCACCTTTTGCTTTTCCTGCTATAAGACAAGTCAAAATGTCTGCTGTGTAAAAGGCCTAGTGATGGTTTAGGTTTGTCCTGTTAATGCGGGTTAAACATGTATCCTGTACTTTATATCTATTATTAATTTAGATCACTTTGTAGAAGTCTGTTTTCACTTTTGACATTTAAAGGTACAGTGTGAAGGATTTGGTGACATCTAGTGGTGTGGTTGCAGATTGCAACCAACTGAGTACCCCTTCGCTCACTCCTCCCTTTCCAAGACTGTGGTAACGTGAGCTGTGGAGTGCAAAATTGTGGTAACGCCGTTCGCCTCGCTCAGAGGTCATCCTTACCATAATAACACTACTTTAGGAGCAATGGAAGTCAGACGGCGGCTGGCGGTACCATGGTTTTGCACTCTGCGGCTCACGTTACCGCAGTTTCACAAGCGTGTCGGAGAACTACGGTGGCCTTCATGTAACGTAAAAACATGAAAGGCTCTCTCTAGAGCCAGTGTTTGGTTTGTCCGTTCTGGGCTACTGTAGAAACATGGCGGAGCAACATGGCGGGCTCCGTGAAGAGGACCCGCTCCCTATGTAGATATGAAGGGCTCATTCTAAGCTAACGAAAACATAACGATTCTTAGTTTCAGGTGATTATACACTAATGAAAACAAAGTTATTGATATTATATTCCATTTCTCCTAATAGATCTCCCGAAATTGTACACACTGTTCCTTAAAGTTTGTTGTTATATTACTGGGAAAAATTAAAAAGTATCAACAGCAAAAAAAAAGAAAAAAAAGAAAGAAACTTTTTGTACTTTATAATTGCAAACCATGACAAGCAATGTAATAATGATGTATGCATTAAAGCTGTTCTCCTTAGTAAGCAAACTATTTCACTTACAGGTCATCCAACTGAGGGGGAACTTTTATGCACAGAAGGATATTATGATGGTTACAGTACGTTCTGCACATTCACTTCCTCACATCTGAGCTTCACAAAGTCACACTTCATCCTACCAGCAGCAGCTCTAACTCAACCTGAACCTTACTACCCCTGATCATACTGTATTCTCGAACCATCCAATACAATGTCCTCACAAGGGCAAACTCACCTACACAGACATGCACAACGCAGTCCTTCTAACATCTCCTCTCTTACAGTCACAGTGGGGAAAAGAGTGACCAGCAGAAATTAATATATATAAACGAGGTGTAGTCAGACTCATAAATCTTTGCTGGTTTTTATTCGAGGCTCATTCTTTATTAATGACCTTTCATGTTATATTTATAAAAACAAGAAAATGGGGCACCTCTTTTCACTGCATTCTCTAAAGATGCACGAATTGCACCCATTGGTTTTTTCAGTCACTAATAAGAGTTCTTTGCCTTTGTGTCTTTAAGTGATGCTGAGTTCATAAGATCCTAAAATAAGTGAATAATAACAGACCTTTCCATCTTTTCAAACCTCCTCCTGTGAGAATTTGCTTTAAACCAAGCCATGCCATGCAGTTACCATCTATTATTTACCTATACATATTATCCCATTGTTGGTAGCGGTTTGATTTGGAACAAGTTTATCTTGTGATATAAGGCAACTTTTGTCCGTATCTCACTGCTGTACAGTGCGTGCAGCCAGTCACTGAAACCAAAACAACACCAAACCCCAGGAGACACATCCATACACTGCAACACCCCATTTTTAACACTGCTGAGATACTGTGTCTGTCTCTAAGAGCCTGCTACGCTGTGAGTGGAGGTGGAAAAAAAAAATCAATCTTAATTTCATCATGATCACTTTAGCGCCACATTCAAAAGACACAGCTTGCTAATTAGGTGCAAGGGGAGTAATAAGAAACTGAAAATGTGGTTTCTTTAAAGAGGCAATTTGTCATCAGACTATACGCATTAGACACTGCGCTTTTTATTCCAGCTGAGTTGCTGAGCTGTGTGTGCACCCGCTAGCTTTGATGACAGGAATAAATGTTTCTCAGTTTTTTTTTTGTGACAAGCATTCAATCTGATTTCCTTTTAAATCTTTTCCACAATAACCTTGCTAAAAGTCCAGTCATTTCACTGATGCATTAAAGAAACCTTTAAAAGTCCCACATCACCCAAACCACCTCCTCTTCCTCCCCCTTGCTTCCGTTTCCCTCTCCCTCCTCCTCACCTGTTCGGCTGCCTCTGGGTCCAGGTGGGTGTCCAGTAGGGGGACGGTGAACTGTATCTTCCTGGGGCTCCCGGTGTCCATGGTAGCTCTGTCTGTCAAAGAGGAGGACAGGACGAAGAGGAGGAGGAAGAGGAGGAGGAGGAGGGAGAATCCGTACAAGAAAAAGGAGGGTAAAGAGCTCAGTGAGGCAGGCTGAAAATAAGTGAGCTCCAGTTTAGGAAACAACTAAGATTGCATTATAGATTCTGCCTATTTTCTGTTCTTTAGTTTTATCTTTTAACACACTTTTCCCTGATTACCTAGCCTTTTATTGGCACCCTGTTTGTTTCTATCCTCAGCACCTGCTGGTGTCTCTATCCCGGCTTCACTCTCCTCTCTCTAACCGTCTCCCCTGGCTCTCAGCGCTGAGGCAAGGGCATTCTGGGCTAGGAACACCTCTCCTTCGCTCCCATTCGCTGGGTCTGATTCCCTTTCACGCAAGTCCCACCCTCTCTTCACATTTCTTTCCATCTGTATTGGATGTCTGATATCAGGGCTGTTCTGCAGCAGCCCCTGCACAGCCGGGAGAGAGTGGACGACAAAGACATCCTCTCTCTCTCTCTCTCTCTCTCTCTCTCTCTCTCTCTCTCTCTCTCTCTCTATCTATTAGATGGGTAGGAAAAGATGCATGATCCAGCCTCTGCTTTAAAAGAAAGTATTTTTAAAATCACCTTCCTACATGTGCTTAAATATAACATTCATGATATTTCAAATACAGAGTCATCTCTCTCACACAAGCAAGCAGCAGTGGGTAGAATTGGAGCAAATATGATTAAAAAGAGTTATTTTTATAAAACAGTCACTATATCCTGACAGTAGTGCATGAGACAGGTAATCTGAAAAAAAATCATGTGTCCTCCGGTGTCCTCCGGTGCTCCTAACGGCATCTGCAAGATTTCACAGACCGAAGGAAAACAACCAATCAGAGCCGAGCTGGAGCCTGCCGTATCTTGTCAATCACTCACTAACTCCGATCAAACGGTCAAACTAGGCAGCGCTGATCAAATATGAATCAATATTCTGTTACTGCAATGTCTATTTCTCGCCTCAAATTTTTTCAGAATCATCTCGTAGTGTAACTGTTTAGTTGTAAAATGAGAAAGTTTGTGATTCGGCAGCCACGTTGAGATCAGTTGAGGAACTACCAAGCACCGCCCACCAGCCAGAGCACAGCCAATAGGAATTCTCTCTCTGAAATGACCTGTGATTGGCCAAAGTCTCCCGTCACGGGTTAGATTTTTTAAAGCCTGAAAACAGAGCCATGAGGAGGTGCTGAAGTCTAGTTTTCTCTCAGAACACTCATCACTCATTTTCAACTGCTTATCAGGGGTCGGTTCGCGGGGGCAACAACTCCAGCAGGGGATCCCAAACTTCCCTTTCCACATTAACCAGCTCTGACTGGGGGATCCCGAGGTGTTCCCGGGCCAGTGTGGAGATATAATCTCTCCACCTAGTCCTGGGTCTTCCCCGTGGCCTCCTCCCAGCTGGCATGCCTGGAACACCTCCTTAGGGAGGCGCCCAGGGGGCATCCTTACTAGATGCCCGAACCACTTTAGCTGGACAATATATACAATATGCTGAAGGTTATTTTGGAATTTTTGCCGAATGATGCCAAAAACTTTCTGCCTACTGCAGGTTTAAGTTAGATGTACATACACTTCTGACAATATTTAATACAGTAATTTAACCTGTGAGTCACAGACAAAAATGTTAGCATGTTTTTTTTTTAAGAATAACAGCTATTGTACCCAGATCACTGCAGTATATTTCTTCATAAATAGGGCCATGACAGTTTTCAGCCCAAACTGAAGACAAAGCTGTGAAATGGTCATCTGAGCTTTGTTCATGTCTGACCAAGCTTGTCCTCGCTGCCGCCTGGCAAGCACAATCTGTATTGATCGCCTCTTAGTGTCCCTACATCACACGTCTACTGGGCCCTGATACCCGACACCGGTCAAGAGGCATATGACCGGTCTGTTGTTCCAGATTTGCAGTACATTATCCGACAGGTTTAACTGAATTCCAAAATTCAATCACATTAAAAATTATTCTTTAATTTAGCTGATAGATCATCTTGAAAATTGACGAGCAGATGTTTACAGTTTCCTCCAGGCACTAACTGGTAGCTTTAGAGATGATTTAGAGAGGATGGCAGTCACATTTAGACCACTATAGGCCTATGACTGTATCAGCAATATACATTGTATAGGACATTTTGCCGTTATATGCTAGTTCACAGTTGAGACAGACAGGAAATATGAGAAAAGAGCAAGAGATGAGGGAGAGTGGGGGGTTCCCAAACAACAAAAGATCCCTAGCTGGAATCTGTGGCCATATGGCACGAGCCCCAGACGGCTATAGGCCACAGGGGTGCCTTTACAGTAAATTTGTCTTTTGAGTGGCAGTTTTTATTTAGCTTATAACCCCTCTTTTATAGTAACTGGATGGGATGGGAAAGACATACAGTAAGCTGGATAAAGAGCATATTTTCATCATCTGACCTGAAGAGCTCCCTCCCTCCTCTATATTCACGTATAAATAAATGAAAACAACATCAGAATCCTTTTTTCTTTTTTTAACTCGGCCATTATGCTGCTCCACTAGAACTGCACATAAACCATCCTCACACAAAAGACACTTTTTTTCTTTTTCTTGTAGCTGAGAGTGATAATAAAAGAATGCCACTTTAATAAGAGCTTTTCCTGAATTATGTCTGCATCATCAAAGCAGAGAATTGTGTTAATAAAAGACGACATGCTCTGTGTGTGTGTGTGAGAGAGCGAGCTGACAACAGCTGGCTGCATATTCTCCTCTACAACGTCTTTCCTGAAGGGAAAACACTAGTAAAATTGTACGGTCTGTGTTATCTCTTAATACCAGCATAGTGTTTGTGTCTCGAGTTGAGCAAGCTTCAAAGAAAACAGCCTACAGCTGCATAAAGTCTCCTACAGATTGGTAAAGGTCCTGTTTACTGCAAATTAAATACAGAATGTTGTTTTATTATTTTATGTTTTTACAGTTTTAACTTTCAGATTTCATGTAGTGAGGGTATGCGGTCTCATTTTGAACCCAAACCACAATCTTCTATATTATTCTGTGTTATTCTATGCTATAGTGTGAACCATTGTATGTCATTGAGAGAAAACAATAAAAAGCCACTAACAGTCCTAAATACTACTTGGACTCATCAAACCAAACCACCCACATACACATGCCTTGATTTATCCAGCCAATTATCTTTTAAAATAGATGACAGTGTGCTGCATAATATGAGGTTGTGGTCAGTTATCTTCCTAAAAACAAACCTCTCCATTGCTCCCTTAAAGAGCCATACCAGTGGTTTTGCAAGATTTACATGCATAACTGTAAATTGTGTCCACTCTCTCAAACTTTTTCAAATTCATGCTGTACAATTAAAAAATTCAGATTGTTTTTCCCAACTGTTCAAGATGGTTGCCTGCCTGATAATGACCATGTCATTGGTTTTAAGTTATTTCAATACGGTATCTATGAACAGGAAATTACTAGCCCTGATTCTCAGCAGCTCAAAAGCCACAATGACTGTGTTTACATGGATATGAATAACCCGTTTATGAGTTTGAGCATGTAAACACCATAACCCGTTTTCAGAAAGCGGGATAAGCCCCTATCCCTGTTTATGAATAACCCGAATATGTGAGCTGGAGTACTCCGAAAGAAACTGGGATAATCTTGCATGTTTACACCTTAGCCCGTTTATTGAGCGCCGCCGTCTAACTGCGCAAGCGCGGACCTCGGCTGTTATCATGGTGACATGGTAACAGTGATGTCTAGAGGTGCAAAGTGACAAAAAAATATGATTTACTCTGACTCAGAGAGATCTCAAAGATCTTCTCCTTTAAAGCTGCAGTGGGTAGAAATGGAGCAAATATGATAAAAAAAATATATATTTTTATAAAGCGGTCACTATATCCTGACAGTAGTGCATGAGACAGGTGCACTACAAGATGTTTCTGAAAACATTTGAGGCGAGAAATAGGTATTACAGTAACAGAATATTGATTGATATTTGATCAGCGCTGCCTAGTTTGACCGCTGCCTCCGCTAAATGAACAGCCAATAGGAACGCTCTCTCACTGAAATGACCTGTGATTGGCCAAAGTCTCCCGACACAGGTTGGATTTTCTAAAGCCTGAAGTCTAGTTTTCTCTCAGAACACTTAAATTACAATATGTTGAAAGGTTATTTTGGAATTTTTGCCCATTGATGCCAAAAATATTCTGCCCACTGCAGGTTTAAAGTCAGTACAAACCATGACAGATCAATGGTGGATCCAGATTTTTTTTTTTTTCAGTGTAATCAGTTCTGCCACTGATGTCTGGAAGCTTTATAAAATCCTTTTTCCATCTTCTGGCTACCATTTGCAACACTGAACTGCAATCTGGTACGTGAATGAAAAATAATTCTGCACCATATTGGATTTTTCATTACTGCTTAAGAGTCTACTAAATAGACTTTCGCTGTGAATATATGAATGGAAAATGGTATGAATCTTAAACAAAGCAGCATAGTTGTTGCAAATTGGTTGGTTAGCTGCAAAGTCAAATAACTCTTTGTGCTTTTTAGTCAGGAAAGCACACCTCTGCAGTTTACCCTTGACACTGACATAGCTTTTTCTAAACAAGATCCTTCACTCACCCTGAATAGCCATTAAAGCCTGTTGTGTGTGACAGATTGTGCTGCGTCATGGCCCCCGGCCGGTAATGGCTGAGACCTCCCTCTGCATTGTTCAAGGTGGCTGCCTTCCAAGATGATGACCATCAGGGAAAATTGGGAGCAGGGGGTCGAGGAAAGGTCAGCGAGCCACACAGTAGATAGAGGACATGGTATCTGAAAGGTTTTTTTAGTTATTGCATACAGTTTGTGGCAATAACAATCTCTCTATCGCTCTATTTATCTATCTCTCCCGGCCTGTCTTATCTCTCTGTCTGTCTGTCTGTTATAATTGCTGCACACTTTTGTCTGAACCCCCCTGCAGAGACTCATGAAATTCAGATGAGTTGAATCTTTCTTCAACTCAGCTGTGCAGATCAGACGCTACAGCTGTGTGATCAACAGCACCCAGCCCTGCTCTCTCTCTCTCTCTCTTTGTCTTATCTTTTTGTCTCAACATGTTTCTTACTAGCTCATATTTATTTCTCATATGTCATTGCCCTTGTTGCTGCACCTGCACAAAGTGTACACCTATTGCACACTCAGACATCCTGGTAGGGGATCCCTCTTTGAATATTTTAGCTGACAGTTTCTTCCTCTCTCTCAAAAATGATTTCTAAGAGTTTTCTTCTCTCTTCACTGAGGTTGGTGAGGTAACCGTTAGGCAGGTTAGCTAGACGTGTAACATCTGTCGTAGGCAGGTTAGCTAGACGTGTAACATCTGTCGTATGTCTTTGTGCTTCTTTGTTTGTGTATTGTATTTTATTACATATTTGTGTTTTCTAAGTCGTCGTTTCTACCTTTTCATTGCCATTCTGTTGCTAGGGCAACAGCTTTGGTCCAAGTGTACTTCCTGTCAGCTAACGTTACTGAAGTAAGAAAACATTGCAAGCTAAGCATGCTAGTTAGCTTTGGTCCAAGTGTACTTCCTGTCAGCTAACTTAACTGCAGTAAGAAAACATTGCAACAGGAAATACAAAGGGGCCCATTTAGAATGAAATGTTACAGGCTTATCTTTAATGTCTCTTTAAGTCTCTTCTCTTGTGAAACTGGAAAAAAATACAGTTTGAAAACACTACCGATACAGCAGAAATATAATGTCACCTTGTGTCGCATGTCTGTCAAGTTACGTTTTCTAGTGCTGCTTCTTCTTCACCTAATCATGCGCCGAGCCGGAACGGGCTCATCACTGCCCCCTGAGGCCGGAGAGCGAAAAACAGGCCTGCCAGACCCTTTAAGTTAGGCCCCCTTCAGGAAAACACACCCTGCACTGACTGTTTCGGCCCAGAGGAGTGTGTGTAATAAGGCTTACATAAACTGAATTACTTACGTGGTGGGAAACAATTCCATTATTGTGCCAGTCTTAAATAGTAAAAATATAGTACGGTATAAATAATACGGTATATAAGTGTAACTATAAAGTGAGGTGTAGTAGTAAGACAACAATATTCAGTGTAGTACAGCAGTATAGCATATTATTAACTATAAATACGATAAGGTGTAGTATGATTAAATTATAGTAGTAATATAATTCTAACGATTATTATTATTATTATTATTATTATTATTATTATGCACATCATGTTTTGAATTGATCGTGTAAGAGAGAGAACTAAAAAAAAATTCTCTACCTTTTTATGTAAATATTGCAGCAATATACCTTGATTAAACCATAAATGGTCAGAAAAACAGACATAGGCTAGCATTGACTAAAGTAAACAGAAAAAAAAGAAATACGAGAGGTCATCTGCAATCAGCACTAGTTATTCCTCATTCTGTCTTCTGGGCTCATAAATAGGAATGGGAGGTCAGGCTAATAAAAGGCTCTTCCAAAGAGGGATTGACGTGCTTTCTTTCCCAGTAATTGGCTGCGGAAACCGTGAAAGCGTAGACTAATTGCATGTTGCTGTGTTTTAATTAGTGCTGAAGCTTATTGCATGCTGTTTCCCCAGGTGGCCTTTAAATTCACCACACACAAAACCACAACAGCCAATACTGGCCTGTAGAGAAGAGCTGTGCATCACTGTACATTAAACAGATGATAGCTGGATAAAACATTCTCCATTCACATCCCATTATACCTAGCCTAATGCTGCACACGGCTGTTGGTGGGTTGTTGAGATGAAAGTGAAGTAACTAAATGATTAGTGATATATTTTCCAAAAAAGAAATTGTGTTTAATGCGTTGCAGTACGTATCTTTCTTTGTGTGTCCTTCACTAAATTTACATTCCTCTGATGTCTGAGTGAGCCAGTTAAGGCAAGTTTAATGTAGTGGGAAAATTATTATCTACTTATGTGGTCTAGCAGATGCTCATGTAGAAATTGTCAGCAATTAATGTTTAAATGCTAATAACATTTCTTGTGACAATAATTTCATATCTGCATACCCAACAAATAAAGCACTGTGCCAAAAATATCCTGCCAATCATTTGTGGGGGAAATGTTTTACAAACAATCACAACTAACCAGCTGTTGTAAAGCCACAAATGTTGCCAAGCAACCAAATCCAAATAAATTGGAAAACCGACAGATTAGACGCCGACTGCAGACTTGCAATTATTTTGATAATACTGCACAACATCACAGTGAATCTCATGATATCAAAGATAGTATTATTAGATAATTAGTCAATTATCAAGGAACATTACAGCTTCTAAAATGTGAGCGTTCGCTGCTTTTATATTAATTTCAATTAAATATATTTGAAGACATCTCCTTTTTATGGACATTTCTTTACTTTATTTAATTTAGCAACCCACAGATGATCTGATAATGAAAAGGATCCTTATTTACAGCTCTGTTCTGAATTCTAAAATGAATCTTCTTTCAAGTAGCCTAATATCTATTAATATCTATATCTATATCAAAGCTCAGACAGAAACTTGGAAAAAAATTTCATACAATTTCAACATCTAATCCTGATCTTTGTACAGTGATCATTTTGAACACACACATGAGTTCAAAGCTCTTTTATTTGACCAGAGAACAGAAGAATAACAGAAAACGTAGCAATCAATTTACAGCAAAACACTTGTGGTCCTCAATAACTCAGGAAACCCTAATTTCAAATGTCAACATGCTTTGTTGGAGAAAAGGAAGAAAACAAATGATTAAAATGAAGCTCATGTCATCTTTAACTGAACGTATCAAGCAAAGCCAAATGGGCTGGGACAATGTTGAAAAACAAATATAATGTGATTCAGATTTATTCATTCAAATTTGGTCTCTCCACAGTTGCCCGCTGCTTGGCCTTATGCCAGGACATTGATGCGTGGATCCGCCTGCCAGATTATTTCTTGCCGAATCTCTGGGGCACGGCCATACTCCAGATCTGGCCGGGGGCACCCTCCCAGTCACGGGACTGTATCTGATCCTCCGACATCACCTGCCCTCTGGAGCCGCGGCCAAACCTGCCAGGGAGGAGAAACAGAGGCAGCAACTGATGGAAATGAAAGACTTTTAAAAATACATTTTTATACCGTGGAACTTAACAACCACACACTTTCTATGAGGGATAAACACGGACAAATATAACTCACAAGCTGCAAATACAAAAGAATCCTGTACTTAACTTATCAGAGCAGGAAGGACTGTTACAAGGTTAAAGGTAACAAGGTAATGTTTAAACCTTCAAGACACCAATTTCTGTCCAAGATTATCTAATCTTTGCCATATAAGATAGTTGGTTGGCTCCTGAACCACTTTTACAAACAATCTCAAGTACATGGTATTTAAAAATGGTACATATTTGTGTCATTTTAAAATCCAGATGTGGAAAATAGTTGCAAATGGGTTTCATTTCGTCTTAATGTGGAGCTGCAGCAATCAATCAATCAATGATTGGTTGGTTTACAGAAAGTCTTTTCTGATAATCGTCTTAGTCCATTTTCAAGCCCATTGGCGATTTACGACTCTTTTTAGGGGTCATCAAGCGAACCTAAAATTCATCTCAGCACCCCTAAAAACAAATTATCAAACCTTCTGAGACCCGCAGACATTACTGTCTTTAAGAGGCTGTAGCGGGCTCAGTCTTAAAGCTAGTAAAGATATTGGTATCATATGAAACTACAAAACCTAACGAATCCATTGGTACCAACCATGTCATGTTAGATTGTCAATAAGGAGAAAAATAATGATCCAAAGTTAGGCTAAATTTTGGCGAGGGAAAACTGGCATGGCCATTTTCAAAGAGGTCCCTTGACCTCTGACCTCAAGACATTTCCACCATAACTTGATGCAGAAAAGACAGAAATTGGTACATAAAAAATCACCAGAATTCAGGAAATTAAGTGTTTGATGCTCAAAATTTCCTAGAGGACGACCTCCAGACCCCCTGCTTAATATGTGTCCCCTCCAATGTTGAAATTAAACTTATGTCCTTGACACATATCACATTCTCATCGGGTGCTGAGCCCCCCTATAAAGGTCTTATCCTAGAATCGCTTCTGTTCAAGCCAAACTGTCAATATATTCTTGTGTTCCAGCTTTTAAAATGTGAATAATTGCAGCTTTTTCTTTTTGTATTTTTGGCTTTTGGACAGTTGGATTGAACTGTAGGAAATTGGGATGGACATTTTTCACAGTTTTTTATTACGTTTTCCCGGCCAAATGGTTAATAATTAATTGGATTTTATAAATAATCGTTAGTTGCAGCATTATCTGCATGGCTCTTGACTCGCAGTATACTGATCATTTCAGAAATCAGGGCCCATTTAAGTTCCGTATGATAAGTTTTTTTCTGGAAATCCTCATGTGACCTTAACATGGCATTGGGCTATGCACCAAGCGTTGTTTTACCCAAACATACCTGAGTGAACCTATATGCTTGCATTAAATGTCCGATTTTTCCGCAGTAGAATTGATACATATTTGGTTTTAGTTCAGTGCTGAGTGGAAACTGCTATACAGTATTATAGATTACTTATTTTCTGTGTGATTGTTTTTACGTTTACCGTGTGTGTGTGTGTGTGTGTGTGTGTGTGTGTGTGTGTGTGTGTGTGTGTGTGTGTGTGATGAATACAGGCTCTGTCATGTCACTGACCTCTGTGGCTGATGGAGGACAGAGTTCCTGGTTTCCCTCTGAGTCCCGAGCAGCAGAGCTCTCAGCACCGCGGTCAGCAGACGATCATCGACGCTCTTATCTGTGTTTTCACTCTCCTGGAGCACAGCAGCACGCACACAAACAAATGCAAAGCCTAACATCAAAAAGCTTGTATTCTGTTTATGAAAAATATCTTAGGACCACATCAAGAGCCCTAACTGCATTCAATTTTGGGTTGCAACACAAACCCCCCCGGGGGCTCTCACTCCAGCCAGTCAGTCCTGCTGTGACAAGAGACCTTGAGATGTAGATATCAGTGTACAAAGGCAAAGAAATGCACCTCGTGCCCACTCAAATATAGATCCACTCTTATCTTTATTCAAAATAAAACCCACATCTGTCTCAGTGGGAAAACCTTATAACTTTCCTTGTGATCTGAAACCTCCTCCTCTATCGTGCTCCGACTGTCTGTTGACCTCAGAATATATTACAGAGCTTCTCCGTTGCATGAAGAGGAACACTATCTGAAATATAAATGAGTTGTGTGATTTAGCTTGTCTCACTTGATAAAAGGGCTCAAATCCCATTTACATACTTCATCACATGGAGTGACAGATTTCTCTGGAAATGTTGGCATGTCTTCTGGTTGTGCACAGAATATTCCATTCAGTCTAATGTGGCACAGAAGACAGTCCCTATTTAAATCCTGCCTAGAGACGCACAGTATATTTTAACATGTGTGCCTACGACATGTCTCAAAATAAGATTTTTTATATTTAAAGATGCCAAAATGATTTTGGCAAATTGGATGTAACATGAACACACATAAATGGTGTTACTCTAATATATTTCCTTGCCACAGCAGGTTAATTTGAAGACTTGAAATTAAGTGCGAGTGGTTTGTTGTCTCACCAGTCCCAGCAGGTGGTCGGCCATGTTCTCCTCTGAGCCTGGCAGCACGTCATTTTTGTCCAGACTGCCTTGGACGTGAAGAGCCTGACTGACGCCAGCCATCGCCAACGCCAGAGCCAGAAGAGTCACCGCCGCACCTGTGTCCATGGTCTCAAACTGAAGGAGAGGTCAGATGAACTCTGATGACAGAGGAGGCAGAGGATTGTCCTGTTACACCTTTTGTCTTCAAAGGGCTCGGCTCCTGGGAGAAAACAGAAGAAAGACTCGTCCTGGTCGGGGGTTAAGTGTCCCTCTTTGTGCAGCGTCCTGGCTAACTTGAGTGGATGGTAACATCTTCGCCGGGTCTTATATACACCTCGCGGTCGCTGGCCGAAAACCCCCAGGAGAGCTGGAGAAAGATGCTACTGTATAAAGGGGAACGAGGGACAGGATGGAGGAAGAACCAGCCCCCTAATATGAGACTTAACCAGGTCCATTTAGAAGGATCAGGGCATTAGTGATGGCCAGAGTGCGTTATTATGTGGCCCTTAGGGTAGTGCAACACAACTCTCCCAGTTATTAAACAGATAAATCCCTGCAAATGGACTCTGATCCACCAGTCCCTGTTGCCCAGTAGTCCCCACTGCATGTACAGACAATGTGAGAAACACTCGTCACCCACTTAATCATCATGCGCCAATATTAAACAGATTAGTCCGGACAACTTTAATGATCTTATAGGCCACAAAGTAATGAACCTAAAAAAGCAGAAAAACAAAAGATATTTTTGCTTCAGAGTTAATGTTTCTAAACTAGAGGATATATCCAACAATATCATCTCACACCTCAGGGTTTAAAATAATGTCACTGATTCATCCATCAGTGAAGGATCAGCCTCAGAGTTTGTGTCTTAATGGCATCTCAGATTAATGTTGGCCATCTTTATTTTCGTTTTAGGCATCATTTTGCAAGTGTTTCAAGATAGTGTATGCAAACTTCATTTTTCAGGTTAGTTTTTATTCTCTTTTTTTAAAGTTCATTATCAGGAGCATGTAGAAATTTCACTGAAAATGCTTCACACATGCTCTCTCCAAATGGTTATTGGTAGGAATGTAAAACACACTATGGTTCAATAGGAACGTTATGGGTCATCAAAACTTACGCTTACACAGTAGAAGAGACACTTTTATGAGTTTTTTTCTTTTAACATGCTGATGAAAGGATTTTAGAAGACGCTTCTCCCAAAGGAAAGAGTGTCTTAGAATAAAACCCCTTCATTTGTTAAATGTCAGCTCCCTTCATTTTGCTAATTTCAAACCAGGACTGCTTTAAGCTTGATTAGTGAGAGTGACACCGGCTTTATTAGTGCCGTATGTGTTCACTTTGTCTCTGTCTTTGACTTAGTGTGTGTGTGTGTGTGTGCATGTACAGTGTGTGTATGTGTGTTTGTGTGCATGTACAGTGTGTGGGTGTTTGTGTAATAATTAGTCACTTCCCCAATACTGGATGAGACATCAACAGATTTGGCTCAAGTGCCTAATGGGTGACAATCCGCTTAGACTGCAACACAAACACACACACACACACACACACACTGTTTAACTGCCATGGCAACCAGGATGACATCTGACAGATTCTGGGGGGAATTAGTTTTCATTACTATAATAAGATCCTAAGATTTTGGATTAGAGAAAAATCTAATTCGCTCACTCTGCCTTGATAATAAAAAGTAACATGTATGTTTAATCTGTGCTTTTTTTTGCTTAAGATTCAGATATTTTTAAGCTGGAATACGCACTTAATAGCCACTTTATTAGGTACACATGTACAGTCCAATACAATCCAATATAACAGCCCTGCTGTAAAGTCAGCTCGTATGATGCCTGTAATGTTTTGTTGTAGTTGACACGGTCACAGAAGTGTTAATTAAGCGTCCTGGACTGCATTATATTGAAAGGTGTTTCTAATATTCTGCCCCACTTCTGTAAACACGGAGGACAAAAAATAGAAACAACTCTCAATATAATGTAGTCGAGTACAACACCACCTTTAACTATAACCTGAATAATAAACATATAATTGATTTTCCACATTTCCAACAAAAACTGAACATTATAAATGTAAAAGGTAAAATGTAAAGGTTCATTTATTGCAGATCTGTTGTATTGAATTGCAATAGAGTGTACAGGTGTAACCAAGCATGTGGTACAAATGCTATTATAAGCTACATAAATACTATTAGTCATTCAGTTTTATGTGTTCACTTTGAGTTTCACACGATTACTGTGATCACATAGTAGGTATAGTAGGTATATTGATTTGGCTCAGGTTCAATCACATATCAATCAAACATATTCAGTCACCATAACTAATCCCATCTTCTCTTGCAGACATCCCTCCGTGGGTAGTGTTAAGAAACATCAACATCAATTCTTTGGATTTTTGAATGTACCTAATTTGCGACTACTAATTGGATGTTTATTAGTTTTTGCATCACTCATCGATCTCGTCTTGATGTCTGCATGTTTTATTGTCTACTCTGTTGACCTGCTTTATTCTGCCTATGTTTTTAAAGCACTTTGGTCAGCTTCAGAAATAGATTTGATTTGATGTGCTATTACACAGTTTGAAACAGCTAGTGCAAGGTACGTCAACAATATTTTGATATTTGATGTTTTAAATATTTCCCATCCGACTTTGAACCTGAATATAAATCTGAATGATCTGAAATTGTGTCTTCCAACATAAAGCTGCAGGCTTTATCATCTTCCATTGTACAGTACAGGTAAATATATTCATGGATATCCTCTCCAGATCCGGAGAAGGTCAGCTGTGTGTACATCCAATCTTTTTTTTACAAACTTGCAAAGTCAAACATCTCTCTCTAACACATCCCGCTGGTTCAGCTGAATGTAGCTGACAGGATTTTAACTGGACCTAAAGGAAAAGACCATGTATGACCAATTTAATCACCTCCCTGCTGGTAACAGGAAATGAGCCAAGGATTTATGAGCCCGAGCTATTTATGCCTAACCTGTACGCTCTTTTATGAACCAGAGCACAAGCTGACATATCCTGATGATGATTGTTATTATTTTATGACAAAACCACTTTCAGTTCCCTATTCACCTGATAGTTACATGTTATATTCCACAGAAACAATACAAGATATACCTTTATTTCTTCTTCAAGAAAATGTACATTCAAAGGAAAGCTTTTTTTAAATGTACCACTAATATCTGTCCTTGTGGTGTCTCTCCTCTTGTTGACACACTCGTGTCACACTACAAGGTTGTGGGCAATATCAGCATGGAAATAAGGAACATAATAATGCAAATTTATGCCATACAAGCCCTGTTATTATCTTGCAATTGTTTTTGTTCCATACTTACATTCTATATCAGTAATAATTTATTTTGCACATCACATAAACAGTGCTGTTTTGACAAATACAATCCCAAATAGTACAAAGACCAGATGTGTATTTCAGTTTTTAGACTTTTGGCTCCATCTGGTGTTCTCAGAGTGAACTGCAGGTTAACCAGTAACTGGTCACTGTTGACTGAAACTCTACAGAGAATGACACATTATCTGGTTTATTTTGTTTCCTTTTATTTTATTTACAATGTTAAAACGGTGCAGCCAAACATAAAATAAATAAAACACTGAATCATGACAAAAAAAAACAACAACAAAAAACAGGGGAAGGTCAGAACAGCAACGGGAGCCTCATGCAGCTAATACAAGATTGTCCAGCAATACCTTAAAAAACAAGCTGACTCTTCATGCTTTACAGCCACGTCACCGACCCAAAATAGACCCAAAGAAAGTTTGTCTGGTTCCTCGCCCACATGTTCTGCTCTTCTAGAAATCTTCTCTTCTCTCTTCATGTTGTCCAACAGATGCTTCAGCGTTGCCTGATCTCATTTGTACGTTGCCTTGTGTTCTTCACCAGTAGCTCACAATCTGCCACTTTTACCATAAGGCACTTGTATGCAGTAAGAAACGTCAGTACTGAAATTAATCTTACCCTGGCTGGTGTGACTGGAGTACAGTACCAGGAACAGTGCGACAAGCAGGTTAATATAATCCAAGTAAAGCGTTTTAAAACTATTTATACAAAGGTCAAGATGTCTCCTGGTGAAGTATCTTTATACATCTCAATAAAAAAATAGAAATAAAGAAGGTGGTGGTGAAATCCTTATAATGATGACGTGTTGTATTCAGACATATGTAGTATTATAGGTTTTAATTTGAGACCATGTTTCACACATTATCCTTTTTAAGGCTGTAACTAATGGTTATTTTCATTGTTGAATAATCTGTCGATTATTTTATTGATTAATTTATTACTTGTTTGGTCTATAAATGTCAAAAAGTTGTGAAATATGTCGATCAGTGTTTCCCAAAGGCCAAGATGACGTCCTCAAATGTCTTGTTTTGTCAACAACTCAAAGATATTCAGTTTACTGTCATATAGGAGTAAAGAAACCAGAAAATATTCACATTTAAGAAGCTGGAATCAGAGAATTTTGGCTTTTTTTTTTCTTAAAAAATGACTCAAACCGATTAATCGATTATCAAAATAGTTGGCGATTCATTTAAATAGTTGACAATTAATCGATTAATCGTTGCAGCTCTAATCCTTTTATACACTGGTTCAGGAATTTAAATGCTTACACTGCAAATGTGCAGACCATATTTTAAATATTGCCTCGCTTTTCTTATATATTTGGTTTTCATGCAACTACAGTGTTATGGCTGTCATAGGTTATATTGTGTTTTTTTTGTTCTTATTCAAGTTCACTCAGGCAATAAACTATAGATGTACCCTACAGTACATCTGACTGACATGTTAACAAAAAGTGAAAAAAGATATTGACACAAAAAGGCGTTTCTCTTCCTTGAATAAGGACATACAAAAACCATCAGGTGAACTTATTGCCAGAGCCGTCAGCAATCCCAGACGACAACACATTCAGTGTTCTGCAACATATTACTGAACTGATATCTAACTGTACATACTGACATTTCCCAATGTTTACCAGCGCTAACTAAAAGGAAATCACAAAACATCAATTATATATAAAAAAAATGAATTTTTTTCATTGCCCACATCAGTCGTCAGTCTTACAGTAGTTAAGGCAAAAAGTAGTCTTTGTCACAGGGCAGTGGCTTCTTCATCAACAATGTCCAGTGTGTCTGTATGCATCTAAGATTATACTGTATGTTTGTGCATTCATGCATGTCTTCGAGTTGTGATTTTCTGTCCTCCTTTGTCCATCATCGGCGCTCCTGCTGCAGGCTGTAAAGCATAGTGAGCAGCTAGACTGGTTCTAATATTGTTCCTGGCCTTCAGTATTAACCGTAACACACTGATATAGATGCACAGTATAAATAGACTATGCAAGGCCGCAAGGTCATCAGCGGGCTACAGCATGGAGAAGAGTATAGATCCAGTCACAGTGTAACATGCCACCAATATGCAAGTACTGACACAGTACAGAGTGCACACGATGTCGTGATCTCAGTCTATGTGCACTTTTGTTTAGTCCGATGGTTCCAATGCAGACAGAATGAGTGCCACACGTGGTGATTTGAATGAATTCAGTCAGTCAGTGCTTCAAAGCGGGTTACGAGGTCCCGTCGCTCCAGTGCGTGGCCCATTCCTTTTTATGGACGACTCCTGACTTCTCAGTCTGGAACTGTGGCCGGTCCTCGCGAGGAATCTTCACCGCGTGGTACTGAGGCAGTTTGTCTTTGTAGGTGGCCCGTTGGAAGAAGCCACACTGTCGGCACAGGAGAGAGGAGAGCAGATAGGGAGTGTAGAAAGAGGAAGAAAGGAAAAAAATAATAATTAACTGGTGTCAAATATATAAGAACGCCACAGCAAATCACGTGCATTTGTTTGCCCTTTCATTGGTTTCACTTTCCAATAGAGTGGTGCAGGAATGAGTCCTAAAACTCAGAAATGAGTTAGCATTTTAGCACTTCTGGTTCTCTCGTCTTGAAGTCAATGGGTTTTGAACGGGCGTTTTAGTTAAATGCCTAAAATAAGGCCTGTGGTTAAAGGGACTATTTGTAACTTTCAGAAATGCTTGTTAACAGCGACACCTGTGGCCGTTAAGTCAACGAAAGTCAGAGTCGGGCTCGCGCTTGCTCGCTCTAAATATATCTGAACGAGCATCGCTCAAAACAGTGAGGCGACACACGTCAGCTAAAACCACAATATCACTCTATATTTCAGCTGCTTGGCAGTAATGTTAGCTGACCAGACGAAGGTCTCTCCATGAATCACTGCTGATCCTAGTGTTGGCTTTTCCTGCCTCAGCGCAGGCTCAGGCAGCGGGGCTCCTCAACGAGTTACGTTATCGCCTCCCGACCGCAGCCGGCAGCCGCAGGGAGACACCGGCACCCGGTCGGTAACGAGACGACAACGTAACACGTGGAGGAGCCCCGTCACTGCAAAAGACAAGGAAAACCTCTGTTGGTCTGGAGGAGCTGCAGCATTTATTTCTGCACAAACGTCCCCTGTACATTCACTAGATATTCTCAGAGCTAAACTAACTCTTCCGCAGTGTGGAGTGAGCGCGCGTTCACGTCTAGTAGAGGTGGAGCGAGTACGCGAGAACGCGCACTCTGTCTAGTGAAGGTAAGCAGGCAGCGGAGACGAGGCTCCGGCCACACGCGAGCGCGCATATGCGAACGCGCATGTGTGGCGACCCGCTACATTTATACGCTTAAAAAGTTACAAACAGTCCCTTCAACACAAGCTGAAGAGTTTTAACATTTTGTTCTACAATATGAAATACATCAGTAAATATCTGACTCATGAACTTTTAAGCTTACACGTGTCTTAAAAAAGGCGGTTGCTAACAAGTGGCTAAATGAGACCTTAAACGTCATCACGCCGACTCGTCCGCCTTTACAGCCTCGTTGTGTATTCTCGCACTCATGCGACCGTGGTGTAGTTCGTTTATAGCCTAACGTTAGCTTTTTACTTCTGGTGATTGCATTCACACTTCAAAAATCATAAAAATGATTTATGGAGATTGTTTTGTGCAACAAAACTTGTGAGTATCAAACGTTTGTTTGCCACAGAGCTTATTTTCTGCAATAATCCAAAACCCAATGGAAAAATCTCATTGTTTTTTTTGTCGAGGGAACCCAGGGCAATGCTTTTAATTTCCTGGTTGGCCTACAAAAATACATCATCCCTGCACCACTTTATATCATGCCTTGTAAGAGATGCATAAAATCTAATTTATTCCATTAAAGTAGTCTTTTCTAGTTCATCTCTGACAGATGAGAAGGAAAATTATCTGACGACCTTGTGCAGTCAAAGTGACATTTTAATAAAAAAGCACAACGACCCAAAAAGCACATCCACATGCTCCACATTTCAAATCCAGCATCAGTCTCAAGTGTCCTTGATTAACACGCCAACACGCTGCCAAAGTGCCATTAAGAAACACATTCATGTGAACAAAAACACCTGTTGATATTAATGACAAGTTAATTCTGGCACCTGAAAAAAAAGCCAGTTGGTGATGAGATGCAAGTGTTAATAGATGAAAATGAATAGTCTCCATAGACGGGTGCCAGAATGAACAAGTGTAGATGATTAAACTGTGAAGTCTACACAGCAAGAGGCACATCACACAGCACAGCAGGCATCTGAAAAGCTCTGATGGAGAGTTGGCTGGATGGTGTTCAATGAGCACAGATTAAACGTTAACCTCCTCCCAAAGCTATAATATAACATCTGTGTGTTTCTGTTATTAATTGTGCCAAAATATGGTAATATTTCACAGTGTAATGAACAACAGCAGCCACACCAGAGTGCATCGAGGAACAAAGCGATTGAGTATTTTTACCGCTTGGAGGGGGAGGAGGAGGGGAGAGCAGGCCAGAGTGAAATAATATATTTTTTATATTATAGTTCTGATGCCTGCTTCTCCGCCTCCGAGGGTTGGACCCCCAAATGGGCGTGGTAGTACTCCGTGTCATAGTGCCGGCGCCGCTCACTGCTTTTGAAGAACCCAAACTGGGCGACAGATCACCAAAGGGAAAGTAAAATAGGAGAAAATAAGATGGGAAATGAAAGAGAAAGGGGGTTTAAGGATAGAGAGTCCCCAGATGGAAGTGAGAGGAGACAAAACAAAAAGGAGGACACACAGAGGACACACAAAAGAGGAAAGGAAGAGATGAGAGTGAGCTGGAAGGAATAAAATGATTACAGGACAGAACAAAGCGGATAGAAATCATTGGACTACCATGGAAAGTGATGAGAAAATGCCAGAGTAATGGCCAGTGGGGTGACAGGGATGAAGTCAATTAAACTATAAGGACCTCTCACAGGCTGAATCCAAATCATTAAAGTGAATCTTTATACATTTTGGGACTTTGAAACATAGAACAAGAAGGCCTATAGAGAGTACAAGTGATATGCAGTGACAGTCAGTTATCCTGTGTGTGTGTGTTACCTTCCACAGTATGCAGACCAGCAGATTCAGCAGCAGGATGCCTGCCAGGACGGCTATGAGGATGATCCACCAGGGGATCAGGTACTGGTCAGCGAGACCAGGCTCAGGATAGATCATCACTGGTACCTGGAGCATGCAATGGAAATGCAAAATTACAAGAAAAAACATCACTGCTGAATTAATCTGTGAGTCAGTCACACATGCCTGTAATGATAATAGGTGTATTTAAAAAGAGTACAAGTAAAAGGTGCTGCCAATTTATATGAAAAAAAATAATTCAACACAATTAATCATATGATTGTCCATAGTTAATTGCGATTCATTGCAAATTAATCTCACATTTGTATCTGTTCAAAATGTACATTAAAGGGAACAACAAGTATTTAATACTCTTATCAACATGGGAGTGGGCAAATATGCTTGCTTTATGCAAATGTATGTATATATTTATTATTAGAAATCAATTAACACACAAACCAATGACAGATATTGTCTAGAAACCCTCACAGGTACTGCATTTAGCATAAACAATATGCTCAAATCATAACATGGCAAACTGCAGCCCAACAGACAACAACAGCTGTCAGTGTGTCAGTGTGCTGACTTGACTATGTCTTGCCCCAAACTTCATGTGATTATGATAAAGTGGGCATGTCTGTAAAGGAGAATCATTCACATATCTTGAGGTCAGAGGTCAAGGGACCCCTTTGAATATGGCCATGCCAGTTTTTCCTCGCCAAAATTTAGCGTACGTTTGGAGCGTTATTTAACCAGGTCTTTACATGGACTCTGAAAATGTTTAAGAGGTTAATTAAAAATCAAAAGTTGTGTTAATTCGTAAAAGAAATTAGTGGCGTTAAAACAAATTTGTGTTAACGCATTATTATCACATTAACATTGAAAGCCCAAAAAAAACATATCAAAGAGACATTTAGTACCAACACTTAGTGAACAAAATGTAATTAAAATGTTTGAGAATAGGTGTTGTGGTATGTGCTGCGTACCTGTGCAGCAGCATCCTTGAGGACCAGGTGTTTGATAGTGGACTTCACAGTGATGTTGGCTCTGACCAGCAGCTCCAGAGCACTGGCTGCTGGAAACTCCTGACAGACAGACAAAGGAACATAAACAAAAATACATAAACTGTTCATTCAGAAACAGCTCTTAAAGTTCCTGTGAAATGACAGGGCTCAACAATAAGGATTTCCCGTGTGCCTGAGGTAAGTTAAATGCTACTTTGGGCTAGTAAATGTTGCAATTCACTTGCCCAATAAAAGAATGAAACACATTGTTTTTTTTCTGGAGCTGATGATGGAAGTAGCTAAGGAGTGAGTCATCCCGCTTCCTTCTCATCTCTGTCCAGACATAGCAGTAGCGAGAAAATTGAGTTTTTAAAGTTTATGAGCTGAAAGTGAGCATTTCAATTATTCTAAAAACAGGAGTTAGTTGGGTGACGTTGGAGGATGTGGGTGAGACTCTAGATTATATCACATAAATAAAGATTAAACGTGACAATTAACTTTGGTCTTTGTTGTTATTTGATAATCGCTAATAAATAAAATCATAGAGGCAGGTAAAAATTGACTATGGGTTAGTGAAACAAAACATTAATGTTGAATGCTGAATTAATTAATACCTTTTTAGACACATTGTACAAATCTAAATCCCAGTCTTTTTTCTTCCTATAAAGCATTTTCTATTTCAGCAAACACACACTGCACTCAACATATATTAATAAGTAATACGTTCTGTGCCAACATCTTGATTAATATGCTAATAAGTCAAACTAAAGAAGAAAACTGCCATCTAAAAAAATGTATTTGATGTTCAAGGAAAAACACCATATATGTTGTATATTTCTTGCTACTCTTGGATCTCCCACTGAATATCAAACGGGCAGCTGCAGGTGATTCAGTGGTCAAAGCTGACAGCTGTGTTCACAGTTTGCTGACAGCCTTAACATCAAAGTTCTTGTGAGCACTTGCTGCAGTTATCATTCATTCACTTGCATTCAATGTGAGCAGCAGCAGCTGTAACAGCTGGACTGAAACTGAGAGGGAGAGTAGTGTGCAGTGAGGTGCTGCTGATGTAATGATTACAGGGTTTATTGTACCTCTATGAAGCTGCTGTTCCACAGCCTGGCGTGGATCTTGAGGACGGCCTGACCGGAAAAGCTGTGGAGGGGACACTGAAACAGAACACAACGTGCCGACCCCAAGAGACAGTCCTGGAGGAAGAAACGACAGCTGAGCACTTTCAAATGGACTGGAGACAGATGAAAGCAGCTATAAAAAGCAGTGAAAAAGAAAAGTAACAAAGCATGCATCTCTTCTTTTGTGCAATCTGTATTTTTCTTTCCCTCCTACCAGTTTGAGGGACTTGCGTCTCTCTGAAGCCGCCACAGCTGGGGTGGTTCGTCCCACGCTGCCTTTTGTCTTCACTTGACCTTCCTCCTCTGGGTGGGAACGCCGCGTTCGCCCAGCCTGATGGAAGTGACACATTCATACAGGTAGAGATAGATCAGTCTCTAAAAATGGTTGAGTTATGCTTCACAAAAAGCATCAGTGTGGACATGATGTAACGGCATAGAAATGTAGAACAAGATGTTGCCGTCAAATTCTTGACAACCACATGTAACTTTACATGCAGCTACATCCAAAAATGCTCTCCTTTTTAACCACTTTTCTTTTAACTGGATGGAAAATACTTTACATGTAAGGAGGAAAAGGAGTGTTTTTGTCATCAAACAAATACTGTATATTTACAGTATATTTATTATTACATACATACATTCATTATATAATTATATATACATATCCAGCACAAATTCTTGAATTCTCTACAGCCAAACGGACTGTGAATAAGAAAGGAGAACGTAGACCTAATGAAGAGGTTTACTATTGCATTGTATGTTTCTTTCTCCTTAAAACTACCTGTGTTAATAGCAAACCCAACTAATATTCAACTATATGAACTAAAAGTTGGCCAAAATACCCACGTTGTGAATTGTTAATTGCCAAAGTAAAAAAAATCCCAATTCACAAATGATGGACATGTGATTCCTGAGCTAAATGAGATAAGGAAAGGAAGCACTGAAGCTGTGAAAAGAATTTAACCAGCTCTTAACTGCCACTGAGATACCTTCAGGTCAGATCACTCACTTTAGCAACTTTCCAGCCAAAAAACATTAACCAACCTGACCTTCTGTGGCCTTAATCGTGGATGCAGACTGAGTGTGTCGTCTTTATTGATTGTGTTGAAATAAGATTTCCTAGTGTGGTGTATTACCCTGAGATTGGCCGGCTGTGGGAGTTCTGCAGGTGAGGAGCTGTGCAGCTTCAGAGGATTCAAGGCCCCTGCTTGAGTGCACTGTGTGTCTGGGTGACCCTCAAACGTCAAGCTGGCAGGATACAGGAGCCACTTCTCATTGGCCAACTCGTGAGGCCACATGATGTTGAGGAAGGCCGAGCCGAGCGTCTGCAGAGCTTGGCCGGGATTAGAAACCTGACGGACAAAAGAATATAACACAGATTATATTAAGATGTGCGTCTTCCTTTAGCCATGATGTGTCAGACGCTGCTCACCTGTGTCCACACCAGGGTTATTATAGTAAACTAAAACTAAAATGAAAATAAGCATTGAAAATATTTTTAGTAAACTGAAACTAAATGGAAACTATATCCTTTAAGAAAATTTTAACTGAAATGATATTGTCTGTTTAAAAACTAATAAAACTAATTTAAAAAATTAACGTAAATTCATTTTAGTTTCCTTTTTTATGGTAGTCAACTTTTGTGACAATCAACCACAGAAACTGAACAGACTTGACCTTCCAGGAGATGGCGCTATGCTGCAATTCTTTCACATCGGACACTAAAGTAGCACCAAGATTAAACATTATGGCCATTCCTATACAGTTCTCCAACCATGTATTTTGTATGCATATAGCTACATACTTCTGAGACAACAACATTATATAGCTGGCCCTAGCAAAAACACACTAAAACTACTGTAAAACTAAAACTAAATATATAAAAACTAAAACCAAGCCTATCTGAAAAACTGAAACTAAACTAAAACTAGTAAACACTCTGAAAACTAACTAAAACTAAACTAAAATTAAATTGAAAAGTCAAAACTAAAATGAAATAAAAACGAATGGAAAATTAAAAACTATTATAACCTTGGTCCACACGGCAATCATAACACACATACAGGGGTCCTGCACACACACACACACACACACACGCACACACACACACACACACACACACACACACTGGTTCCTCACCACAAACTCAAAGTCCACTGGGCTGCCGATGTCCTCCAGACTGGTCATGGCACTCTCTCCCCTCACTGTCCCGCTGAAGAACAGCTGGTGAGGACGAGCGAGCCTACAGTAAAACAACAGGATCACATCAGTGGGTCAGACAGCTGCAAACACACTCACACAGCTTCATACAGCAGATATCTGTTTACTGGGCACAGTAGCTGTACAGTTCAAGACCGCAAGCAAACCTGGGATAATAGCAAGTCTCTCATAACTGCTAGAGAGCAAGATGAATTTTATTTTCTCAAACTCATGCATGTACATTGTAAAATCCAGCAGAGCTTTTTTTTCAATTCTTAAAAAGATCCCAAAATTTCCAACAAATATGTGAGGCACTATTTTGTGGAAATGTGTATAAATGATAAACGCTGCAACAATCAATTGATTAGTTGTCAAATATTAAATTAATCTGCAACTATTTTGATAATTGTTTAATCAGTTTGAGTAATTTTTTAAGAAAAAAAAGTCTAAATTCTCTGATTCCAGCTTCTAAAATGTGAATATTTTCTGGTTTCTTTACTCCTCTATGACAGTAAACTGAATGTCTTTGAGTTGTGGACAAAACAAGACATTTGAGGACACAGATCAACATTTTTCACAATTTTCTGTCATTATATAGAGCAAACAACTAATCAATTAATCGACAAAATAATCGACAGATTTATCGACAATGAAAATAATCGTCTGTTGCAGTCCTAAAAACGATGTTCGTTATATCTTGAATATCTTAGTGTAAACATCATATATGAAGAGTTCAATGAAGAGTTGTCGGACACAGGGTTTAAGTATGCTAAGCTAAGATAAAGCAGCCGTTCTGTGCCACATACATTGATGAAGACGCTGTTTTAAAAGGTTTTACTCACCCACTGACAGACAGAGGGAGCTCTATCACAACTTTAGCAAACGCTGTGACTGGTGCCAGTTCAGGCTGCTCACTGATGCTGGGGGACAAAACAAACACAAACAAACACTGTGATCAACTGTCCAATATCTTAAATAATCAAAGCCTGATGTGAGGGAAATAAGATGCTAATCCATCAAGAAGAGATGTAGAGGGCTTACGTTGTCATTAAGAGATCTGCTGTCAACTCAGTGGTCTCAATCGTGATGTTAGATGTGCTCAAGTTGATGGTGAATTTCAGCTGAAAAAGCAACACATAAAGTGATATTTCATCACACTTAATGACACTTAATGCTGAAATTATGATGATTTTGTTTCACACTGTATGAAAGAAATATTAAAAATTTATGATGATAAGTTGCATCTTTTAACCCTGACAGTCCTCCAAGCTTTAACTGCTTTGTTTCCGTACCTTAGTATCTCGTTTCACAGGGTTTCCCAGGTCACATTCAACTTGGGAGCCATTCTGGTTCGCTTGGCATCTGATCTACAGGGAGTCAGGATAGCAAACAAACACCATCAGCGAAAAACCTAAACATGTTTCTAGTTAATGAATGCACCTCAACGCCAAGAAAGAGCCCATACTTGTGGTGGGACCCTGGAGCCGGCATACGACAGAGTGTTTGGGAGGGAGATGAGCAGCTGAGCGGCGTGGGCGTCATCTCCGTCCTCGTCAGGGTGCAGGGGGTCAGAGGGGGTGTTGGTGACGGTGATCTCCAGCACCACCAAGCGCTGGTCTGACAGGGAGAACACCTGCACATCATCCTCATCTCTACATTGAGAGGGTGGGGAATTGAGATGGAAAACAGGTACATAATGATAAGGCACCAGGATTTATTAAGACAAGTACCACTTTCTAATAAGTCCCTCTTTATTAACGGTTTATAAGTTACAAAATCCCTCTGGCTGGTGTTCATTCTGCTCCAACATGACGGGTTCATCTCCTTGGTTCATCACGGAGGCCCCTTGACTGCTCAAAAGTGAGAAACTTACTAACATTTGTAACTTTTCACAACCTGGCAACCTAAACGTTATTGTAAAGGCTTACGAATATAAGATATAAGATATAAAAATCATTATTAAATAATGTAAAACCATTAATATATCCATCAATATCAACTTATAAACCCTGTAGAAAGGGTACTTTATTATTAGCTGGTATCAAAAGATAAATTAAAGGAACATGACAGTAAACCAGGCATTATATCCTCAAGGTAAACATTCGTACACACATTATTACCACCGCATACAAACAATTGTTTGTGTTGGGGCTATAGGTTGCTAGGCAACAGTTTGCATCATCAAGGCCACCATCTCACACTGAGTGGGCTCTGCAGACACTAACTTTGGCAGAGGGGTGAAGAGGTCGGAGGTCAGGGGTCGCGTTCCAAACTGGTAGCCCAGCTTCAGGTTGCTCTGGCAGATTCTGTCGCTGCCGCATCCTTCTCGCAGGAAGTTCACCTTCGGAGGGTAAAGGAGACAGACGTGAGGTTGATTATTAAATCTCGAAGCGCATTCGACATCTAGTTAAGGGTTTTAATACGAGATTAAATGATGTTATGTAGCATGGTTAATGCTGAAATGTGTTCATTATATTAGCAACTAAGTTATATTTAAGCAAAAGTGACAAAAATCACTGGATCCAGCTTCTTAAATATGAATATTTTCTGGTTTTCTTTGTCCTTTATGATAGAAAGATGAATTTCTTTGGGGTTTGAACTGCTGATCAGACAAAACAACACATGTGAAGGTGAAGGATATTTTAACTAATTTCTCAATTTTTTGATATTTTCTTGATTAAACCATTAATGAAGTAATCGAGAAAATAATCGACAGATTAATCAATAATAAAAAATAACTGTTTGGTGCAGCCCAATTGCATTACACTTTTCTTCATCATTAAGCTTAAAATGCCTATTAAAGGAGCAGTCTGTAGGATCTGGTGGCATCTAAGGGTGAGGTTGCAGATTGCAACCAAATGAAACTTCTCCCGACATGTGAATGTCTCTCTCTAGAGCCAGTGTTTGGTTTGTCCGTTCTGGGCTACTGTAGAAACATGGCCGGCTCCATGAACAGGACCCGCTCCCTATGTAGATATAAACTGCTCATTCTAAGGTAACAAAAACACAACGATTCTTATTATCAGGTGATTATACACTAATGAAAACATACTTATTAATATTATATTCCATTTTTGCCAAGAGATCCCACAAAATGTTACACACTGTTCCTTTAAGCAGCAGATATTTGGGGTTCAAGGGAGAAAAACTGCATGGGATGAAAAACCATGGAGCCAGCGGATGTTTGTGTGAGGAGGTAAGAAGGTGATTCAGCTTAAGGCTCCAAGAAAGGATGATGACTCAAAAACATCTCAGTTAATTTATGAAAATCATAAGCTATGAGTAAATAATCCTCACTGCAGTATTTAACTGTGTGAATTATCTTTTAACCACACAAACCGATCAATCCAGGGTCAATTTCTACAAAAATCTCATTCTTCATGTTTATGTTGTTAATAGAATTTACATTTTCAGCTCAATATGTTTTATATGTAATATGAATATAGTATATTTCGGCTTTTAACGAGCATTGACAAGCCTGAATTACAGCAGAAAAAAAACCTGTTGATGGGAAGTGTTTCATAAATCTCCACTTCTTTATAAAGTAATCTGCGGGCAAGTGTGGCCCATAAAAATTAATCCCAGCCATAAAATACTTCTACTTCCTTTTTGTTACCGACCTCAGAGTGCAGCGTATTAGAGGGGGAAACACTCAGGACAGGCGCCAGCTTCTCCAGCCTCTTGGCACCTGAGTGTCTGCGCGGCGGCACAGGCTTGATATTGTGCGTTATCGCCAAGGAGATGGGACGCAGTTTGTCACGGATGTTCTCCTGCATGAACAGAGAAAGAAAATGTGGTCAAAGAGTTTGTTTGTGACGCGAAAGAGTGTGTATCTTGGATTTTTGCAGCATTTTAACTTGTTTTTGTCAAAATATTGAATGAAAAGTTAACTGTTTAATGCCCTGGAACTCAAAACGTAGATTGCCAAAACACACATGGTACACCTTTACTATTACTTTGCTACCAGAGTAAAATAAAAGACAAAAAAACAAGACCAAGAACCACCAGTTATTGTCTAATCTAAGTTACTGACATGGAGCTGGAAGGTAGCGGTGGTGCACACAAGGTGACGCTGCCCATGCAGCTCCACTTCTTCTGTCTGAGTGTACTCCGGCTCCAGCGAACTTCGGCCCAGGAAGTTGACGCGGTGCGGGAGGCCCAACTTCCTGCGCTCGGTGTCTGCTTCAAAGTGCACCACCAGGACTTGAAGGGAGTAAAAAAAAAAGGAGGGTGATGCATGGAGAGAGATAGAGGGATTGAAAAATGTCAGGACACACACAGAGAGCACTTAAAGAGCCCAGCGGGGGTAGAACTCATACGAAGTCCCCATCTGAGGGGATACAGTGTTACACAGCTGTGATTTAATCCAAATAAAGTCTGATGTTACCCCACAGATAAGGTTACTTTCCACTGTAAATAGACTCCTGTCCCACATGAGAGGAAATAGTCTTGAAAAGCGAGGTGTGACTTACTAATGTGTGGTGAGTAGTGTTCTGGGTGGGCTGTGAAGGTGAAGCAGACCTTGACCTCCACACTAAAAAAGGCAGACGGTGGAGAGAGAAAATAAATATCTGTTTTTACAACGACAACAGTATTTTAGATTGAGATGAGAAAAAAATCATAGAGAAAAATACATTAGCAGCTGGTTTGTCTTTTTTTAATCTGGGGTAGTTCAGTTATCCTGGATTATTTGTCACATTATCAGTTCTTACCAGACTCCTTCTCTGCCCTTACAGTTGAACTGCTCCAGATCAATGTATTGAGGGTCGATTAGTATTTCTCTGACCACATGGACGACTGGACGAGACCTTAGGGACACACAAAAACACAAAGAGGTGTGTCACCAATTATGACTAAATTGAAATTTAATTTTTTAATGCCAGAATCGATATATTTGTTTAATTTAAATCTATGTGGAGGTAGAAGGAAGTTATCGCTTTTATTGTTGTAGTCAGAGTAACGTGACATCATATCTGTTCCGTATCCATCAACCAAAACAAAACGCAGCCGGCTGCAGTGAGCCGAAACAATAAAGTAGAAAACGGCGGAGGGTCTACGTGGATACAACCTGCACCCTCACATTTTAAATCCAAAGTGGTAAACACTACACATCCAGTAAAGTATGGAAATACTTTGGGTTTCACACATTAAAAGCAGAGCTAGACATAACGGCTAAAGCTGCATGCTAACTCTGTCACGGACAGGAAACGTTATCTTATTGCGGTAACGTGCAGTCAAGCCAGCCATCACTCGCATCTCCGTGGTCAAATGGGCCGACGCTACAACTGTAGAACACCCATATACTGACATTTATGTTAAATGAATTCAAACGGCCCCGATAGAGCTGACCATGGATGTATAAAGAGAACAGAGCTGATGGCAGAGCTAGCGACGGACTTGGCGAAGATAGCGGAAGTAATCACGTGTGACTACGTCCGGTTTTCAAAATAAGGTGTTAACAAAGGGAACTGTATATATACTATACACTAGTATATACAAAATACATATATGGAAATAAGATTGATAGGATTGTATTTACCAGAAGCATAAAACATTACATGTCCCTTATAAATTAAAAAGAAAATACCACTAATGTGTAAGGGAAAAGTCTATTCTTTGATTTTTGGGTTACCGGAAAAAAATAAATAACTCCTGACACTGACTGATATACTTGACTTCAGGACATCTCTGACTACATACATGCTGAAAATCAAACATTTTTACTGTATCAATTTAGATATTTTCCAAAGTAAAAGTACCTAGAAGTGTATGATTCAACTTTTTCCCATGGTATAGTGTTAAAAAAGTTGACAAAACTCGCAATAAATCGTCATATCGAATTGCAATTCTTGCAGAATCGCAATACTTAAAAATCGCAATGCATATCGAATCGGGAGAGAGGTGTATCGTCCCAGCCCTACTAATTAAAAACGGATTGTGAATTTTTTTTTTTTGTTGTTTATAAAAAATCTGTTATTGCTTTTCAACTCTACCTATCCCTTCCCGATAGGGACGCCAGATAAAACATGTAAACTGTTCTTCACTCTGTGGATAATCTGCTCAAAAGACGCTATCCTGGCCAGCTCAGTACTATCCTGCTGCAGCCCCATAATGACGGCTAGTTCACCCAAGAACACACTTGTGAGGACAGGTTAGCCTCCATTGTTAAGACACCCAATATGCATAATGCTGGACCCACAATGATCTCTGTTTCCAGCATGCTGTTATATACATCCAACAATAGCTTCCCAGAGGTCATGAACCATTTCACATTCATATTGCACGCAAGATTTACGATGCAAACTGAGAGTATATGTGTGTCATTAATGTCTGCTTAACTTTTGGAATTTGATCCTGAATTTTCCAACAGTAAAAATTAAACATTGTGCCTTAATGTTTCATGTCAAACACATGTTGTTATCAAATAGAGGATCTCATTTGGGGTTTTTAAATGAATATTTTCTCACCTGAAGAGAACCACTGAGTCATTAAGAGATCCCACAGCAATATCTGGATAGTGGTTATTATCAATATCCAAACCACCTGAGATGGAGTATCCAAAACGTCTCACATCAAAGTCACGACCATCCAGCACCTGGTGGGATAAGAAACACTGATCAGTCATCATCCATTCAGACAGTCACTCTCTTATTATTCCTTTGGACTATTTATTTTTTATTCTTCCTTCCATCTGTTGGTTCAGTCCTAAACTGTTGTATGAAACTCACCTGAGCAGGTTTTGTTTCAATTCCAGCATCTGAGCCTCTGTAGATGAAAACTTTGCCGTCTCCATCAAACGGTGCCCCCACAGCAATATCTGCACAGATACGGAAATGATTGAAATCTGTTTAAAGTGTGCACGCATTCAATTAAATTATTTTTTAGTTTACATTTAAATAATTTAAAACAGAACCCACAGTATGATTGGGTGTGAAAGTAAAACTTTATGAATGTTAACTGTATTGAAACTACTGATATCCCCCTCTATTTTAAACAACAGCAGTAGAAATTGAACAGAATTGGTCTCTTTCCATTGTTATATTATAAGTTAAGTATTATAAGTTATTACAGTATAAGTTGAAGATGAATTGTGTGAAAAAAAAGCCCGTTGTTCTCACCTCCGTACCCGTCCTGGTCCAGATCTCCTACGTTGCTGACTGTCATTCCAAACATGGAGTCGTAGGTCCCGTTGAGACGGATGGGCCGAGCCTGGTCGTCCCAGTGACCGAAGGGGTTCAGGTATACGTACACAGCCCCACCAATCTCTGCTTTACGGTCAAAGAAATTAGGAGCTCCAACAATCAGATCGGTCCAGCTATACGGACAGAAACAGAGAATACAGATTAATATAACACTGGATTTAGTTTTTGTGAGGCCGTAGAACCTCTGATCCATTTTTTTTTAAATACACCACCTCCCATTTACTTTTACCCTGAGTGGTAGAATACAACTAAGTACATTTATTTATATACTTGTACTTGAGAGTTTGAGGTATTTGTACTTTACTGAAGTATTTTCATTTTCATTGTATGCTACTTTCTACTTCTGTTCCTCTACATTTCAAAGGCATAAATAATACATAATAATGTGCTTTTCACTCCACTACATTTATTTCACAGCGATGGTTACTAGTTACTTTTCAGATTAAGATTTTATATAAAACATGTGTGTCAATTTATAAAATATGATGCCTTGTCATATGTTAAACTACACAAAATGATATATAAAGCAGCTACAGTAAAGTACTGTAATATATAAATGTCATAATTCTCCCATAATATAGAAATAAGTACTTTTACTTTTGACATTTAAAGGACCAGTGTGTAGCCTTTCGGGGGATCTATTAGCAGAAATGGAATATAATATTCATAACTATGTTTTCATTAGTGTATAATCACCTGAAACTAAGAATCGTTGTGTTTTCGCCCTTCATATCTACATATGGAACAGCTCCTCTGCACGGAGTCCGCCATGTTTCTACAGTAGCCCAGAATGGACAAACCAAACACTGGCTCTAGAGAGAGCTTTTCGCGTTTTTACGTTACCAGAAGGCCACCGTAGTTCTCCGACACGCTTGTGAAACTGCGGCAACGTGAGCCACATAGTGCAAAACTGTGGTACCGCCAGCCGTTGTCTGACTTCCGTTGTCTGACTTCCGTTGTCTGACTTCCGTTGCTCCTAAAGTAGTGTTTTATTATGGCAAAGATGGCCTCTGAGTGAGGCGAACGGCGATACCGCGGTTTTACACTCGGCGGCTCACGTTACCGCAGTCTTGGAAAGGGAGGAGTGAGCAGAGGGGTACTCAGTTGGTTGCAATCTGCAACCACACCACTAGATGCCGCCAATTCCTACACACTGCACCTTTAATGTACATCTTGTTGAAAATACTTGTGTACTGAAGTAAAATACTAAATACTTCTGCCGCGACTGTTTACCCCTGACTATTTACTGTAATGTTGATCATCCAGACTGATTCCTCATCCAGCATTTCCTCACCCGTCCCTGTTCAGATCCGTCGTAGCTACCGAGTACCCAAATGAAGACGCCAGCTCCTCCCCCCAGAAGATGTGCTGTGGCACCAGCCGGTAAACGTTGTCCTTCTTCAGCAGCACCACTGCCCCGGTGTGATTGGCCCGAGGTGCGCCCGCCACGAACGTCAGCTCCCCGAGGCTCATTATCCCCATGGCTGAATCCACGGAAAACCCTGGAAGATGGTAGGGCAGGACGGAGGAAAGGGTCAGGGGTTAGTATTGACCGTGGGGCTCAGAGGCTCATCTCCTCTCTGTGTAGCATGTCCTGCTCATCTTCTTACTAATGAAATGTGCCTTAAGTGACTATTGATTTTATGCCAAACTCATGATGGGTGTAAATGTCCTGTGTGCACGTGTTTGAAGACCGCTGGAGGCCGGCGAATGGTTGCGTGTCCACTGGTAAGAGAAGAAATGGGCTGGTTGTGAGCTAACAGAGGGAGACATTTGGGGCTTCACCTATTGTCTCATGAGATTCATGATGCTGCCGCTCTCTATCAGTTGCCTCGAGCGAAGGCAGGATGTAAACATAGTGGGTGGACGTTAATCAGATTTATAACCTAAAGCAGCTCCACTTTTGTGTGGGAGTGCATGTTTGTGTGTGTGTGTGTAAAGGAATGTGTGCTTGCATATAAATCAGAAGGAGTGAACGAGTGTAAGGGGGAGGGAGTGTGTGCGTGTTTGCTTCATGACAAGATGTGTGTTCTTATCAAGCTGTGAAAAATAGCACATCGTAGCAAACTTTTCACCTGAACAGAAGCAACACCATGCATTTGCTTCACTGGTTATAAAGCATGCAGAGGGGAGGGTGTGAGATAATCTATCAGGACATGAGGAGGGGGTTCATCTGTTAGTCCTGAGTAAACATGCAGGAGGAGACAACACAACAGAGACAAACAGTGAGCAGCTCCAGGGTGGCAGGTGAGGAATGCAACAGTCTGCATCGCAAGTCCTGTAAAAACGGAGACAAAGGTGCTACTTTTTCCACACAGGGCGGCTTTTTAACACACAGACTCGCTACAAGGTCGTCTCTGTAAATCTAAATGGGGAATGAAAGCTTAAGGCAGCAAAAGGTTTTTAACGGGTCCCTGCAACAATGGGAATGTATCTGCACTCATTCAAGTCTTTGCACCATAATTTGCACATTACAGTGGCATTCTTTCAGTGCTACTTTTTGTATTTGTTACTATTCTATTCTTGTTCTATTTTATTGCCTATTTTGTTGTCATATAAAATATTTTACCTGTTTATACATTTTCTGTTCGCGTAGCACGGAGGAGGCTACAGCTGCATTTTATGATGTGCTGTAAAATGACAATAAAGCTGAATCTTGAACCTAACTGTTTGGTTTCACTTCATTTCATATGATCTAAGAAATTAATTGAATTAGGTGGATGACATTGTTTTCAAATGTATAACATATAATTAAAATGTTTCCATGTCATACACAATTTTCAACACAACTTCAATCCCGTTGTCCATTCTCCTGTGGAAGGTGCATCCTCACTAAATGTGCAGGGATGCATTACCCTGTCTTTCCAACTATTCACATAAGTGATGGTATTAACTTCATTATATATTTCATTCCACATTATATTCTCAATACGTCCTCCGAGCTCAGATTACTATTTATTTTTAATCTGTAGGGTATTGTCTCATGCCACTGTGGCAATAGCTTGATATAATTGAAAGTAATGTTAATACTTTTGAAGTCATATTGCAACTCGTTACATTTTTAATCTTTTGTCTTTTTTCTTTTTTATACCATCAAACTAGATTTGTGATTTTTTTTTTGCAAACTGCTATGAGCAATTAAAACAGAAATAACTAAAAGCTGATTGATTTTGTATCATTCTTTTTATTATTATTATTATTATTATTATTATTATTATTATTATTATTATTTTATTTTATTTTATTTTTTCTTACATTTTTGACATATTCAGCAAGATAAATTCAAGACTAGATTTAGTCAAAATGACAAGCATGACTATTGTTTTGACTCTCACAGTATATGAAAAAAAGGAACAGACAGTATTTTCTCAAATTTTATGAAAACCTAAACAACCATCAAGTCTTCAGAAAACCTGGCTTTGACATAACACTACATTTAGCCGAATAATAAAGATCTATTTTATATCTATTTTATCTATTCTCTACAGGATTTGATTTGGCCTGGATGGAGGGAAAAAGGACGTATGCTTTTATTCATCAACACACTGCTTTTTGTAATATCATTTATGTATGTAACCATAACATAATAAACAATGTGACATTTTGGATTTAATGATAAAAAAATAATCAGAAATAGCTACAACACTGTCTCTATCATTTTAGTAAGCATGCAAAGGTGTGGCATGTATCATCTGGTTAGGATCAATGGAAGCATGTGAGTTATAAATGAAGGCTAAAAGGTCATGTGGGAATTAGTGTTGTCAAGGAGACGGCTCAATGTGGAGAGCGGGAGGGTAAGCAGGCCTGGAGGTATGCGAATAAAGAGATTTATGGCAGATCCACACACTTAGTGAAAAGTAATAACTGGAACAATAACAATAAACAGGTTGTGTTAAGCAGACGATGAGTCGTCACACATGGACACTAAAGACCAAGAGATTCAGAACGTAAAACAAAAACAAACATTAGTCCACCACTTTGGTCCAGAATGAAATATCTCAACAACTATCTGATGGATCGCCATTAAATGTTGTACAGACATTCATGGTCCCCAGAGGATGAATCATATTGACTTTGGTGATCTCCTGACTTTTCCTCTAGCGCCACCAGCAGGTCAAAGTTTTGAACGATCCGGTGATATATCTCTACATCTACAGATGGGTTTGGGACACAATTCTGTACTGACATTCATGATCCCCAGAGGATGAATCCTATTGACTTTGGTGATCCTCTGACTTTTCCTCTAGCATCACCATGAGGTTGACATTTGTGGTTTTGAATAAAATGTGTCGACAACTGTTACATGGATTGCCATGAACTTTGGTACACACATTCATGATCCCCTCAGGATGAATTGTAATAACTTTGGTGATCCTTCAAAATTTCATCTAGCGCCATCATCAGGTCAAGATTTTTGATGTGTCCAGTAATCTGTATTATGACAAAACCTGCAAAACATTCCCATCAGCCTCAGCTGTACTTTGTTTTTAGCGCTAACTAGCAAATGTTAGCATGCTAACACACCAAGGTGAACATGGTCAACATTACTGTATACCTGCTTAACATCAGCATGTTAGCATTGTGAGCATATTAGCATGCTGACGTTAGCATTTAGCTCAAAGCACCACTGTGCCTAAGTACAGCCTCACAGAGCCGCTAGCACGGCTGTAGACTCTTTGTCTTGTTTGTTAGTTAAACCTATGTATCAGTAAATCGATTTAGTAAAACTACGACAACTGACGAGAAAACCACCACCACCTGGAAAGCTTCGTACCGACACACACATGCAGACTGAGTCAACACACTACAGACGACAGATGTCTACAGACAGAACAGACAAACACCCCGCTGCTACTCAAAGAGACAACCATCTGCTTGCCATCATCAAATCAGCAGCTAGAAGCAGAAAGTGAAAAATAATCATACCAAAAAAATGTAATTAAATTAGATAAAATAAAATGAAATTAAATGAAATTAAATCAAATTAAATTAAATCAAATTAAATTAAATTAAATTAAATTAAAGTTTTAAAAAATCTTCAGGTTCGGATGGCTGTCTCTTTATAACAGTACAGGTGATACGGCCCCATATAGTACCCAGATTACACACTAAAAATCTATCTGGAATTAGCAGAAAGGATTAAGACGAAGACGGAGGAGGAAAGTGGGACTACTTCCACTACAAGCCCAGACCGGTCCAAACAAAAACACCTCACGCCTACAAACCTAAGTAGCTATTATGAGCTACGTCCTCAAACGGTGTGGGCCGGCTGGAGGGCTCCAGAGTTTTGTACAGCAGTGCATCTTCAATGGGGCTAGCCATGAACAAGAGCCCTATGGCCCAAGACAGGAAGAGAAAGACAGAAAGAGAGACAGAAGGACGAGTGTAGGAGGGGAGTGATGGGATAGTGAGATGGTGAGGGAGGGGAAAGAGTGAAAAGAGAGGGAAAAGAGGGGGAAAGGGAGGTGCAGGTGAGACAGGCTGTGATTGATTGGTGTTTTATCCTTGTGGTGCCGCAGTGGTCCTGCAAAACCACTGGGTACCTGGTGGAGAGACGACGTTTCAGGCTCAGACTGCACCCTGACTGCTTTTACACCACCCTCTTAAAAGTTTTGACATGTTTTCCTGTACTTTGTTTTTTTTTAGAGGAGGGCGGTGGATGGGATGAGGATAACGTCATTGTTGTTGGGTTGATTTTTTGGGAGTAAATATTTCCCTTGTTTACTCAAGAAAGGGAGAAAGGCCAATTTTTTAGCAAATACTGGCATCATCCGAATTCATGTCAGGCCGCAATTAGCTCTGGACATTTTTCACATGTCCACCCACATTCACATGGGAAAACGTTTATAAAAAATGAGGTGGAGTCCCATTCAGGGCTCTGTGAGTCACACACAGATAGGCTCATCCAGAGATAATCCACAGGGAATGACCAGTTAGAGGCAGTTTGCTAGGCAGCTGCTACTGTTCCTAGCTCCTGGGGGTTTTGGCAGCCATGTTGGAGTACAACCTGAGCCCTGGTGTCGTCCTCCACCGGCCCTCTCTTTCTCTCCTGTGCACAGGCAGCAGTGAGCAGGGAGGGCGAGTCCTACCCAGGTAACTGTGGGAGGGCACAGGGATGAGCTGGGCATTAAGTTGTTTCTGATCTGCCACCTCGTAGGGCCCGTCGTCATAGAAACCGAGGTCGAGCAGAGTCTGGTTTATGAGCTGGACGCGCATCTCGCCTGGAATGGAAACAGGTGAGGGCACGGCAAAGCAACAAGCACACTCAGCACACATCAGAATATAAACACTTGTATTACTTACCAATCCTATACACAGTGTGTACTAAGTCATGGTATACTGTTTGAGCAGTTAGTATAGAAGAAAATCAACATACTATACCATGTTATACTAACAGGAAATGATACAATACACGAGCAACGTTGGACATTAATACAAGACTTTGCGAAGACAACTCAAAATTAGACTTCAAATACAGACTGCAAAGTGTTTTTCCTAAGATTTTGTAATTTTTTTATTGTTTAAAAAATAACTTGTTTATTTATTTAGTTATTTTTTCTGGAGCTGTCTCACCACCATTCACACCGCCATTTTTAAGTCAGCTTTAAGCAGCTCCTCTATTTCTTTTGTACACTGCATTACGAGTGAGTAGTGTTTATCGACAGCACACTCAAAAATAAACCCTAGTATGCGTACTCTCTGCTTTGAGCATACTTAATTTTGTCACTTAGAATACACTACAAACAAACACTACAAAAAATTGGATAAGAATCTGTGTGTAGTATGAATTCGGGACAGGCCGACACACTCCCATCACACTTTCTTTCCATCCAAATGCATGTTCTGTATGGTTGTGGACACAGTGGAATGTCTTACACTATAAAATAACATTGAGTAAAATCAAAAACATCAACATCAGCATCTAGCAGACAAAATGTAGACTTATATTTGTATGTTTTAGAATGTGAATTGTATAAATTAAGATCAACATGAGCATTGATTGATTGATGTGGCAGACAAAATAAATCAATCCAGTAACTGATTACTGCACCAGATAAATCTCAGTGCTTTCTTTGATTACATGCATGCCGCTGCTCTGCATAATGTCTGTGTCCAATCACTAGATTGGTTTATAAATCAATTTGATTTTTTTAAATCCCTAACAGTATTGTCCTGTTAATAGCACTGTTTTAATTAGGCAGTGTACATGGGTTGGCACTCTCCTCTAGCTCACATTAGTTGCAACAGTATTTCTTCTAATGTTTTGTATATCCAGTGAAATTTCCAATAATGAACATCCTCCTTGAATCCAAGACAAGAAAACAATTTGCACATTGTAATGGTGCAGCACTAATGAGGGCAAAGGGGGGTTAATGAATACAAACTAGGAGATTTAATTGTAAAAACATTTCCTACAAACATTTCTTTCTTTCTTTCTTGAAAGAAAACTGTGATTGTCTTCTTGTTGCTGCCACCTAGTGCCCTAAAAATGATTAATGCAACTTTAAAACTGCAACACCACAATGGGAAAAATAACATGTCTGCCTTTTCACAGCCTTGTTTTCGAGGTGAATCAGACACCTTACCTTTCCAGTTGTAAGTTCCCGGAGCCCCAAACAGAATGAAGTTGTTGTCTGGGGTGAAACTGACGGAGAGTCCCTGCTGACAGAAGCCAAACTGCTCGTGTCCCTGCGGCCGGCCCTCGCAGAACTTCCACTCCCCTCCGTCCAGGTCGTCTCGCTCCGTCAGATCCTCACTCAGGACGTAGCAGCGTCCAATGGGGTCACGAGTCTCTGAGGGTTGATTCACGCGTTGCCTGAGCTCATACAGGTGAGCACAGGTCTGGTGAGGGACAGGAAATGTCATTAAGTATTAACCATTAGGATTTACTGTGCTGTTACTGGTGACTCATTCAGGAAAACTAGTATTCATACTCATGCATAAAGAACCAAAAGTTAGTACAACTTAACAGATGAACCAAAAGTGAAAATGTGCTTTCTATGTTCACAAATAATTGTGTCAGAAGCAGAGCAACATTTTTACTTTCAAACGCAGGAAAGAGCTCGCTTCCTGCACTGATGCATTTACAGGATGTTATCTTCACTTACCACCACCTTCCCTCCGATCCCCTGACTCTTGACAGTGACTCCCAGCCACTGATTGTCTTTGCTCTCTCTGTCCAGTCTCACTGAAGGGAAAACACCATATTGTAAACCAATTAGGATACGAGCCACCGTAAGCAAACAGCACTTTGTTATTCAATGAGGAGTTATTGAAGTTCAAAATATAGTTAACTTTTCTCTAATGCAATGCAAATGACTAAATATAAATACAATTTAGAGTAAGTAGATTTTAATGGCAACATTAGTTAGAAGCTTTTGAAGATAAATGCATAATGGCATTCACAATAAGTAACTGAATTATTCTAGAAAGGCTTTTCCTGATGTCACAAAATAGCCAGAAATGAAAGTCGAGAATAATCTCTGTGGAAATTTAAGAAAAGAAAGTGCAGTGAGTCTAAGTGACTAAAACATTTTAAAAAATCAGCAATTTCTGTTCATTATCCATTAATATGCAGATTATTTTTTAATCAATTGCTTAACCATTTGGGCGATAAAAGGTCAGAAATTAATAGAAAACGGCCATAACCATTTTTTATAGAGTAAGTCGACATGTTTAAACTGGTTGTTTTATCTGGCCCAACAGTTAGAAACCGAAATCAGTAATCAGAAATAAAAAAAAACATGAAAAGTAACAATAGAAACAAGAAAACAAGCAAAAATTCACATTTGATAAACTGAAACGAATCGAAAAAAAATTACTTTAATGATTAGTCGATTATCACAATTTTTGCTGATTCATTTAAAGGGACTATTTGTAAGATTCAGAAATGCTGCTTAACAGCGACACCTGTGGCCTTGAAATCAACGAAAGTCAGCGTCGAGCTCGCGCTTGCTCGCTCTACATAGACATGAACGAGCATCGCTCAAAACAGTGAGGCGACAGACGTCAGCTAAAACCACAATATCACTCTATATTTCAGCTGCTTGGCAGTAATGTTAGCTGACCAGACGAAGGTCTCTCCATGAATCACTGCTGATACTAGTGTTGGCTTTTCCTGCTCAGCGCAGGCTGAGGCAGCGGGGCTCCTCAACGAGTTACGTTATCGCCTCCCGACCGCAGCCGGCAGCCGAAGACACCGG
>CAKAKR010042136.1:0-20314 GCA_916700685.1 Adelosebastes latens
TGAGAAGTAGGGTCATTTTCTCATATACTTCTATACAATCAGACTTCTTTTTGCAACCAGAGGAGTCGCCCCCTGCTGGCTATTAGAAAGAATGCACGTTTAAGGCACTTCCGCATTGGCTTCATTTTTCAGAACCGTAGATTGCCGTCTGGTATTTAGTCATAAATCAAAGTATTGGACAAATAACAATTTTAATCTGATGGTAGCACTAGATGAAAGGTTAAGGTATCACTGAAGTTATTACAATTAATCCTTAGAGGGACATGCATGTCTGTACCACACTGCATGGCAATTCATCCAAATAATACCATTTTCACATTCTGCATGCAATCAAATTTATCATTAGACCAATTAGCCATCAATATTGACTGAACCTGCTATACACATTAATTTCATTGACACCCACAAAACATGTCTGATAACACACAATTACAATTTATGGCACACGACGGTGTAATATTATTTTGTTAATTGTGGTGTCAGTATTCTTTTTGTAATGAAAAATGTTCCATCTGATATCCATTTTCAATCTTTTTTAGACACAGATCATTTAAATTATCATTAACATTTTCTGAGCTACTTTTGACAGATGGCACATTTTCCTTCAAATCATTAAACTTTATCATATGTGAACATATGCAGTGTTTACAGTAGTGTTGGATGCACAGACTATTGTTGTAAACTGACTGTTAATCAGGTTGACTGTTAAATGTCGATTAATTGATTTTAGATTCATCTTTTCCAAATGGTTTTAACAGGAAACTGCTCGACTTTGTGTTTTTATAAATTAAACTGGGAATACAGTGGCAGAGCACTGGGCTGGCTGGGTCACAAAACAGATTTTGACATACTCTGTCTAAACCAAGCCATGCAACTTTAATGTTATGTGTTGCCCAGGGCTGCCATGTATAATTAAAGTGTTTCTGTGGCCCCCCCCTTGCAACGCCTGGTAGACAGATAGGGAATTAGGTGGGAAAATCTTTTTTGAATCGCTCACAAGAGATGAAAACATTATGGACAGGAAATGTGATATAAAAATGTAGCCCGGCTAACGAGATATGACACTACACCTACAATTGGTCAGGTAAGCAATATAGTAATTTTTTTGTATATCCAAAACCTTGTGTATGAAATCAATGGTCCAAAAATTACAATTGAAATATTACAGTATGCCAACACTAGACACTACGCCAGCATAAATGTCCCACAAGGCAATGCGTAGTAATGACAACGTTCATAACAGACAATGGCCAACAGCTCTGTAACAGCAATAACACTTAAATTTAAGTGTAACTATATTCCACTTTCCTATAGGTGTAATATAGTTTTTCAATTAGTTCAGACTTCATGATTCTCGTAAATAATCGTTTGGTCATATGAGGTTGGCACGGGTTACCATGGTTACAAGTCTCCAACCGGCAAGGAGGCTCTAAGGAAGTGACGTGGTAACTGCAGTTTAGTGCGTACGAAAAGATACATACTACTGTTTATTGCAGCCCGGTCACACGTAAAGGTGTATGAATGACGCAATAATGTGCAAATCAAAAGCGTGTAATAAGAACGCCGTTCTTGGTTTTGGACAATGTCATTTGTACGCCATGTAGTCTGTACTGACAGTAATGTAAATGCTTCCATGTGAATATGGCATGCTCCAGAAGACATGTGTTTGAAGCCAGTGTTTTGTTTTGTTAGTTACGTTAGTGACGTTTGTGATGTGTTTTCAGTACTTCTGTTACATTTTTTCCATACATATTGTACTTAGTTTACGTACTTATTTTAAGGCTAACTATGATGGTTTTCTTAAACCTAACTGAGTGGTTTTGTTGCCTAAACCTAAGTGAGTGGTACTGTTGCCCCCTGCTGCTACTGCACCTTCATACACGCATGTAATATTCACGTCTCGGCGAGGCGAAACGTGACACTGACACGTTATCCTCTGGTGGATCTATTCTGGTGGATTTATTACACTCAGAAGTATTTTGAACGAAACACATATTGAGAATGTAGTGCAAAGTATGCGATTTTGGACGCAGCAAAAGACAGACCAATCCAGTATGTGTAGTAGTCTCCAAGAAGTTTCTAGAGGTCCACTCCTCTTGAAGAAGTCCCCGACCCTGCGTATGTCAGAGTAGCAGTAATGACCTTGATGAATCTGCCACTCGGCAAAATCCAGTGAAGATGGGGCCATTCCAACACATCAATTATGAGAAGCGTTTGTTGAGGTAATGTGCTGCACGCAAGGCAATGGGCGGGGGTGGACGGGACCTGCTGCACTATTCATGTCACCATCTGCTCCCTTTCAGAAAGTCTTGCTCCACAGGCCTGTGGGCTCTGGAACCAGGCCGTGGGCTGCATCCCTGGTCCAATTCTTCCAGCAGTGCTTGTAGCCGCTGCACAAACATGTGATTTAGAGCAGCCAGCTCTGCTGCCATCACTGTTTTGGTCTCTGCTATATACCACCACGTGCAATACAAACAGCCAGGCAGAGCACCTGTGCAATTGGAATCTGCTGGAATGGGGAGAGAATTTAAGGGAGCAAACACAAGCAGCAGGCGACTTCCACAGCAATAACGGGGATCAATAAAGAAAGCACAAGGGGCGACAGCTGAAAGGGGTCATCACATAAGATCCCAAAGCCAACACATGAAATATAAATGCTGCTGAAATGGACAGGATTTCTTCTCGGAACAAATTTCCAAAGACCAAATGTGCTTTGTGTTTCCAATCTTTTCGATCCGTGTTAAACCCCGTATCTAAGGCACTTCTATTGGCTAGATGAGTCAGGAAGCTGTTGACCCACTGCCCAATTTGTCTTTGAGGTGATTAGGACCTGGCAATGGCCTAATTGAAAGCCTTAGTTTGCACTCCTCTGGGCGTGTTTGTAAAGTAAATCCGTGCTCTGATTAAATGTAATATCCACAGTGAATATCTATGAGAGGGGGCTGTGTATCCTGATGGAGGCATCTTATCAGTATGCAAATTGAACAGCTCACTTTGCTCATTATATTAAATGAGCCGCAACTGAATGAGTTTGTCTCAATTATCAATATCAAAGTTGTGGTGGGCGCCTGTTTCACATAGTGGTATTTTCGTCTCATATTAGAGTCTGGGTACAAGATTCAAGGCTAAGTAGGGCTTGTCACACTCTACATTTAGGATGCCTGGGGTACAGACCACACACACACATGCACACCATAGACTAAATATTGGCCACCCTGTGGGGTGTCAGCTATAAAAGATGACTTAGCCAGGCAATGATATCATTAAAGACTAAAGCAGAGAAATGTATGAGGACACAAAAGGCCAACCTTCACGTTGCTCTGTGTGCTGCTGTATAATCTGTTGGTGGGGGGTATGAATAAGCTCACTGGAAGGACAGCAAAGGTGTTGGAAAAGGGTAACTGTGACAGACCAATGCACTAATGTATCCACATAATTTAAGGCTATTTACTGTTCTCTTTCATAGGATTAAATTGGAAAGTGTGTTTTTTGGGGAAAATGATTCTATTTTGGCTAAACCGATTCTATTAATTTGACTAAATTTTCATACTAACTGTACGTGGATGTTATATTAAAAAAATTGCAGAGAAGGTGTTCAGTTCAGGTTCATATCAGTGTGTGTAACTTCTATGATACTTCCAGCCCGGTCGGCACTAAATGGCTTATGAATGACAATTTGCAAGTCATTTCACATACAATAAGAACACCGTTCTTGCTTTTGCCATGCCATTTGTATGCCATGTAGTCTGTATAGAGTCCAATGTAAATGCATCTGCGTATATATGCTACACTCAGAGCTAGTGACGTAGAATAAAAAGTGAGAAAGACTGTTTATGGTTGAGAGGAAGTGGATGGGTCCAACAAACACAGTACTTTCAACCAGGAGACTGGTGTCTGTGTCCCAAAGTGTTGTTGAGTTATTTTGAAGTTACGGTAGCTACGGTAGTGACGTTTGTGACGTTGTTTCTGTACATATCTTTGTTAGTTAACGCTCTTATGTTAAGCCCAACCATGCTGTTTTTCCTAAACCTAACTAATGCGGATCACACACTACATGAGAATCAAGCCGATTTTGGGCCCGATTCCCCCCTCCCAACAACGATCAGCAAAGCCTTGATTTTTTGATGGTTCTACTAAAGATTATCTTTCGAGATATTCCTGTGGTGTGAGGTATGTTACGAATGTTTTTTACATCCCCCGATTGGCTCGGAAGTCCATCCTGACTCAAATCATAAATATTAAACTGTTCAATATTTATGATCGGATATCCTGTTATGTGTGGGGAACCCCGAGGACAGCCAATGATGCAATTACGTGGGAAAGAACGATAGCCAATTGGAAACCAAGCAAACCATCATTGCTGCCGTGGCTAATGCATGAGCTAATGCAAAACGCGAAGCATAAAGTAGTAGTAAGATGGACCTCAGAAATGGAGGACCAACTTGTTGATTTATTTCAACAATACAAGTGTCTTGTTATACATGAATGGAATCTGTTAGTGTGTGGTGTTCTGGCTGTTTTGGCCAAATTGTTGCTCTCCACACACTATAGGAACAAAACTGTTAAAATTAACATAACATGTTGTCGTGTGGGGTCTCTCACATTTTCAACATCTGTTGAGATTTGAAAATCTTTTAGTGTAAGCCAGCCTTAAGTGGTTTTGTTGCCTAAACCTAACTGTGGCTGTTACCGTAGTTTTGTTGTGTGGTGTAAAGATGCCACGCGAAAAGGCTAAAATGCGATCTCATGACACGCAGCATGTCCTTGTAATGTTGTGCTATTTATACGCCATCCCATGAAATCAGGTTGATACTTCAGTTTCTTTGGGAATATGCCTATTACAGACAATTTGCGGCATAATTTACAGATGATTATTGACTAATGTCACACTTCTTAAAAATATGCTTCTTGTGGTTCATCATTTCCTAATTTTGCATCCAAACTATTGATTACATCCTCATTCATTTCATTTCAGTTTCCTTTATATAAACAAGGAAAATTGTCATTGAGATTAAAATCTCTTTTTTTACGAGAGACCTGGCCAAAAGGGCAGTATGAATACATTATAAACACAATACAAACAACATAAACAGGCTAAGACAACTCTCACATGCTATAAAAGGGTATGAATCCAGTTAAGATGCATAAACAGGTATGCAGGCCTATTTGTACATATACAAGTTGCCACAGCATGTTGCCAATTTGAAATGGCCACTACACAGAGATATAGAGTGACAGCTACTGTATAGGGTGAGGAACGCTTGACTCGCCAGTGACCAGAAAATGGGATCAATACCTCTCTGCACTTTGTCAGAATGATTCGTTGAAAAATGTGATGTCAACATCATACAAATAAACAATGAACTGCTCACATTAATGGACAATGAAGGCAGGGTCTGTATCAGCTGGGAACAAACACCGACACCCCAACATTATGCTGTTTTGCATGTATTAAGTTTGTATGAGCAATACGGTCATACATCATTCACCTCTTTTATACTGTCATTGACGATATATATATAATTCATGCTCAATTCGTAGAATTAAACATCAATCATGAATTCTTGTCGCATCTTGAATAATTCTGCGTTGAATTTCAAGCAGTTTGGAAATAAATATCACTGAGTAAAATGTCTCATGGACCTTTTTAATTCTGTTTTGGAAAAGCCTGTGTTTCATAGTTCTTGCTTCAATACTGCCCCCATGTGATATGAAGCTGAATGTTACCCATGTACCACATTGCTCAATGGAATCCTGGTATGTTGTGTTCATGATTACTGCAATCACAAAAACGTCTGCACCAATCAGCAATCATTATGATAGTGAAATAATGCCGTCTTAAGCCAACTTTTTCTTTGGTCAAACTATGTTCAAACAGCAAGGTAACTATTTAAGCTTGAACATAAATTTGGCATTCTGTAGTTTGTTATATTTGACTGTTCCTCGTCCTTTATCAGAGCACCGCATGAACTTCACCTACACTGTCTTTGACTTTCTCGGAGCAGAGTGAGAGACAGCTGAATAGATCCAAAAACCCAGTTGCTTCGTCTTTAAGTTGATGACTGTCTTTCTCCTTGGGTGATGTGACAGGCAGGTCTGGTGCACCATATGAAATATGAAACAGGATTGGGACACCGTTGACAGCCATGTCACAAAGCATCAGTGAGGATGACAGGACCAAAGACCCCGGTCTGCTACACTGACATCTCTGCAGCTAATCGGAAGGTACAGGCCCTCACAGCTGCCGGACCAAAAGATGGAGAGAGGGTCAATAATTTAGCAGTCGCAATATGTTGAGGCTGGTCCAACGTTAAGGTCTCCTTCCATCCTTCTCCTGCACTCTCTGTCACTTTGACTTTCTCGCTCGCACGTTTTTGCGAACAAAGATTCATCACCTGCCGTGTAGCGCTGTAAAATTAAACAGCAATTCACAACCTTAGAGGCCTGCAAAGCTGAAGATCCTCTCAGAAGAGAGGAGAATGCAGGTGTATAGTATATCCAATATTGCTTTCTATTATAATCTGAATGACTTGATTGACACTCTAAAGTGGTTTAACACGTCTATCTGTGTATTGTGAGGACACATTACAAACCATATGACCTGTCCGTGTTTACACTGAGCACATAAGACTCTCTTTTTCATTCTTTGCTGTGTCGTATTCTTTCTATGAGGCGTTTCTCAGGTTTTCTCTGCTCATGGGTCACGTTGCCATGACAACCGAGATGAGCTGAATGTTCTGGCAGGTATCACCTTTGCTGTCTCACCTCTGGTGGCTGGCACTCCAGTGTCACCGGTCCAGAGCTGCTGACGGCGGGGACTCTGAAGGTGGAGACGGTGGGGAAAGCGAGGGCGACGGGGCAGGAAGACGGGCAGAGAGAGGGAGGAAGTAAAGATGGAGAGTTGGCTCGTTGGCCCTCTGGGCCCCAACGCTACCCTAATGAGTGATGCCAGCGTTGCACTCGGGTGAAACTGAAGTGGCTGCTGTGCAATGGCAAGGAGTCGTCCCAGTGTAGGAGAAACAGGAATGACATTCGCAGGCATCACAGGTCTTGTTCAGGACACTCACTGACCGTGTGACTGTCTGATTAAACACCTTTTTTTTTAAAACCTCATAATTCAATAACCATTTCTTTGTCATTCATACATCATTTGACCGATTGCTAAACCACTCCCCGACCATTGGTTGTCCAATCATAACTTGAAGCGGTGTTTAAGACTAATACTCAATTCTATATAAGGAGTTGTCATGGAGCCTATTTTCTCTACTCCCAATAGGGGAGAGGCATTACAAACACTTTTCAGATAAACCCAACCCAGGTGGTGTAGTGCAAGCGAGTTGTTCTGTAATGCAGGTGTCAACACTTTCCAGGCTCTATTGAGAAATCTGATGTACAAATTTATATGTCGGCTAAATGATTCACAGAATGCCATTATTATGCCATGTATTGTTGTATGTTTTTTAATGGACTTCAAATCTGTCAATAAAGATAAATTGAAATTTATTTGAAACCTCATTTTAAAAGATAACATTACAGACAGAAACTAATTTCTGCTCTGATCAACAACTCACATGTGTGTTCTATCAATACCAGCTGTTATTTTTTACAGATGTGGAATGACTAAACGTTGCGCATTCTTACTTTCGACCCTGTCAGTCAGTACAAAAGTAACACAACAGTATAAACTTGAATGCTTATATTATTATTGTTTTTATTAAAGATATCTGACGATGTCATTGTTAATATGTGATTACAAACATATTATATCCTTTATCTTTATAAAAAAATATTAAATTGAATTGCAATTTTCATTTTCATCGAATGTTTTCTAGCAGTATGAGCAGTATAACTGTTAAAGAAAATGTGACAGTATAACAGTGATTCAGATTAATATAATTATTGATAATAACACATTTCATTTCGTTGTTGGACTTAAGCAGTAACAAGGGTGTAGAGGGACGAAAGAAACATCTTTTACTTTCGTCCCGACAATGACTCCTGACAATTGAACCTGACTTGCTGCTTTACTGAAAAACTCTGATATGTCAAACTTCAGGACTTGTTAAAGTAGTAAGTAATCTGTCAAATGATCATGACAATGACTCATGAAACTTCTGAACGTGCTGCTGTACTTGTTGATGCAGTTTGGCACATCAGACTCGTATGGGCTTGAAGAAAATCGCTGCGTTACTTTCGTCCCGCATTACTTTCGTACCGGCCCTCCCCTATGTAATTTACTTGAGTTGATGTTGGTTTGTATGCTGAGAGGAAGGTGCACATTCCTCTCGCTCAGCTGTTCAACATTTATATGATCTGTGATTTTTGAGAAATGCTTGTTCACTTAGTGTGTTTAGTCTTTCTGCTTGCACTGGTTTTCTGTAGGGGGATTGTAATTCCCTGACCTGTTTGACCCTTTAAGAAGAAGGAATGTGCAAAAAAAACGTCTAAAACGTCTTTGTGGGTAATTCTTCTTGCGGTAATGTTTGTCAGTTCCAAAGAAGGAAATGTTTAGTTGTTTCTCTACTTCACTAACAATGTTTCTGTTTTGCTTATGCCTCTTGAGAGGGTACATTTGATTAATACCAGGTGACAGGGTATAAAAGGTCTTGGAAAGCAGCAAACTGGTTGGTCTATTTTTTTCACCCTCCAGGAAAATGGAGGAATTCCAGTGTTTAGTGGACCAGAAGGATTTTTCTCATTAATTGTCTGTAGAGAACCCTAAGTGATAAAACCTAATGATATTGTTTGTTTTTCCTTTTTGTGGCCGGTCTGAATTATGTTTTTCTGTAAAATCAACACCTGCATGCCGGTCCATTCTTCCCACTCAAACTACCAACCATCCTCAAGTACAACAGGAGTCTTTTAGATTTTACAAAACCAAAACCATAACAGCAAAAGTGTAAGGAATGGGTAAATCAGTGTGTATCTGCTCGAGTGTAAGCAATATTAGCCTTTTATTGAGTAACTCCCAAGATGGCAGCAGAACAGTTGTCACTGCAATTGAAGTTTAGTGAACTTTACGGTTACTTTCTGAACAGATGATGGTCAAACAGTATCATCATACTCCATGCCTGATCTGACCAGATTTGACTAACAGATGGACAGATTTTCTGCATATGGGTGATTCATGTATGTCGCCCATTCATTTGGCAAATATAGAGAGAAGACACTTTGCATAAATACAACAGTGGATTGCACAACAGGCCTTTACAATTTTGTCAGGTTTTTTTCTATGTTTGTTTTTATCCTTTCTCCGTGTGAATTTGGCATCAATGGCAGATGCTGAATTTTTTTGTACTTCCCAGAAATGTATGGCTTTCATTTTTATCCATCTGCAAGTTGTAAAGTAAACTAAAAATCAATAGCAAAAATAATTTGACATGATTTGCATGTTCTTTAAATTGTATCAGTAAAAATTGAAGTTCATCATTCAAGTTGGATGATAAGATTTATTTGAAGTTGTACTCAATCTTTTTACAGCTTGGAGTCGGCGTGAATAGCAACGAAGGGGTCCTCATCTCTGTTGCTGATCTTGAAGTGGGCACGGCCATCTCCACCAACATTGATTTGCTTCCCAGTGCATCTGCCTCCATCCTTCTGGCCAGATATGATGTCACAGTAGGTGCCACCGGGCATGCCAGTGTTCAGGGTCACATCCAGGTTCCTGAAGGTGAAGACAAGGTGCATATTGTTATTCAAACCACCACAATGTCACAATGAAACAGTTCTTTGTATTTTGTCAGTACCAGTTAGAGTACTTAGCAAATAGTCCTCACCAGTCATCATTGTTGAAGACGATGAAACCACGATTACCGCGTCCAAAGGCCACCTGGTTGCTCTGGTTGTCCCACCAGTTGGAGTGAGGCTGTCCGTTGACCACGTTGCGGAAATTAACCATGTTCCTAAAGGGGCGTTGACAAAATACAAAAACAGTCAGAATGTATAATATGCGTAGTTTTCACATCCATATGACCAAGTAGAAGGGACTTATGTCTCTGGCTTTCTGAAGACTCACTTGATCTGACGCCATCTGTGCTCACACACCCATCCGTCACCACATGTCTGGTCAGCGTTGATAGGAACAGACTTGGTGGATCCATCACCATTGCTGGGGGGGCCCATCCAGTCATTCTGATCCTGCAAAATAATCATGAATCAATGAGTTTAACAAAAACTAGTCCCACATACACACTATACATTGCATTTTATTATTTCCTACTTAAAAAAGAATCTACCTTTCCATTGACAATATTGCGGTTCCAGCGGAAGCTAGACATCACCCTGGTTACTCCGTAAGGGTGGGCCAGCATGTAGGAGACAGCCATCTTGTGGAGCTTGGGGTCCCAGAAGGAAACGATGGATGCACCACCAGCACCGTGGCCTCTCTGGTTGTCGTGGTTGTCAACGAAGACGAGAGCATTGCCGTTGGGCATGAAACCCCATCCCTCTCCCCAGGACCTGCACACAAGTATGCAATAATACTAGTGAGGAGTTCACGTCGAAAACACCCAAGTTTGGAAAAAATATATCATAAAAATATTATAATTCATGACTCTAGAAACACAATTGGTAAGAACGAAACTATTTGTCCAATCCAGCAATTTGTAGCTACCTCTTGGTTAAATACATTTTCTAATATCAATATCAATATCAATTTGATATGTGATTTAGGCACACCAACAGTAACACACATACTTGGTGTAAGACAGTTTCTCGCCGTTCCACTTCCTGAAGATTGTTCCCAGTTTGGCACCATATTTGAACTCCGTCACCCTTCCCAGATGGAAGTACTCTCTGGATGTGATGGGCTCACCTCCCAAATCAATAACCTAGAGGTAAATCAACACATAATCCACGTAATACATACTATTCAAAGTAGATCTGGTGTGTATTAACCGCACCATAACAGTGATTTGTGGATTGACGAAAAGTAATTCAACAAGTATGATTTTTTTGGATTCAGCACTAACAAGAGCCTTATTTCTGCTGTTAAACAGTAATTATCCTTTTATACTATAGCATCAGTATTACCTGTTTTTATACAGGTGTTTGTCAACTACTAATGTGTTCTTGGATAGTAACAACTGCTCCCAGTGTGCATGTGTTTGTCATCTTGATTTCTGCACTCATTTTCCCACGGCTCTGTTGACTGCTGTTTTGCAGTCAGCAATAATATTGGTTATGTGGGTGGTTAGTACTCAATCACATCCTGGTATGTGGATTTCAACTGTCAATCATGTACTTGAATGCAAATAATTACATTTGCAGCAGTTCGTGTTTGCTGGCACCATATTTTCCAACTTGAAATAAGTTCATTCAGCCTTTTGGCTACTCAACATGATGACATATGCATCTAAAGTATATGCTCTTAAGGCTACAGTAAAATGGGAGTTGATGGTTGTGTGCTGGTTGATATTATTTTGGCATATTTTACCATTTCGGTGTGGAAATCAAGTAAACTTCCAAAAAAAAATTTGATAGACTTACCTCCTGGAAGATGAAGGGTCTGGAACCACCAGAGAACCATTTGCTGTTGAGGTTGTGCAGACGACCGTAGACAACAGACAGGTCACCGGGCCACATGTGCTTGCAGGCATCCACTCTGAATCCAGCCACACCCATGTCAATCAGCTTGTTCATGAAGTCGGCCACTTTGCCCCTGACGTAATCTTTCTCCAGGGCGAGGTCCAACAGACCGACCAGACGACAGTCACGCACCTGGACCATCAAATAAGCATTTACATCGCAGTTAAATTATTCTTTTTTCTTGTTTTAAAACTCCTCTGAGTCAAACTGTGAATTAGTGTGGAAGCTTCTGACTAAATGGTTCCTTACCTGATTGGAATCACCATAGTTCTCAATATTGCCACTGCCAGTCCTGCATTTGTGGTCGTTGAAGTCCAAACCGGTAAAGGGGATACTGGGGAAGTCCTTCCTGTTAGCACTGAACCAGCTTCCACATGAAGAGTGGGTTCCCTCTCCACCGCCGGCGCCGCACATATGGTTGATGACAACGTCCACATAGATATTGACCTGTGATGGGTTGATACAGGATTGTAGGTGCAACACAATTAATCACCTCCCTTCGATTCCTCTTCACTTTCACTTCTTTTATTAGCACATTAAGTTAATTCTCAGGTCACAGGAATATGTCAAAGATGCATTGCTCACTTTTGGTTAAACAAAAAAGCAGCAGCTGTATGTCTGAAATTAAAGTGATAAATAAGTCCTCAAGACAGAGGATTTAATTAATTCAATTGTTTGAAAATGATCTGTTCTATAATGCCATGTGACTGTTGTTATAAAACTATTTGATAATGATGCACAAAGCATCTGCATCTTGTAAGTATCTGTTGTCTTGTACAAGGCTGTAGATTTATGAGGTGCTGTCACCACAGAAGGACATTGTTCCTAATGCCTTTCACTAAATCACTGTAGTTTACCCCAACGTTGTTGCATCTGGTGACCATGTCTCTCAGCTCGTTCTCATTGCCGGATCTGGAGCACAGGTTGTAGCCCACTGGTTGGTATCGCTGCCACCAGGGCCTCCAGGGACTGTTCAGCACAATGTGCTCATTTGGAGGAGAGATCTGAGCAACACAGAGGAAGGACATTACAGTAATGATGACGTTTAACACATAAATTGTCTGCAGACGGAAGATCGCTGTTAACTAGTGTTGTATTACTATGTACTATCAAAGACCGTATATAAGAAGTGGACGTAGTCACTGTGACGTCACCCATTGGTTTGTACAGTTTTGAAGCCTCAAGTTCGGCATTTTGGCCATCGCCATCTTGTTTTTTTGCAACTACAAGTGACAAGAGAGGGTGAAGAAGACTTGAAACTAGCTATTGAGACCATAAACTCATGTTTACAATGTTTACTGAGGTAATAAATCACGTGAGAAGTAGGGTCATTTTCTCATAGACTTCTATACAATCAGACTTCTTTTTGTAACCAGAGGAGTTGCCCCCTGCTGGCTATTAGAAAGAATGCAGGTTTAAGGCACTTCTGCATTGGCTTCACTTTTCAGAACCAGAGGTTGCTGTCTGAATACTACACAGTTATTAAAGGACCACTCCAGAAATTTTACACAGTACTACTCAGCTTGTGAAAACATGATGGCATCATCAGGGTTATTTTAGGAGCTAATAAAAGACGTTATATAGAACCGTTATAGAGATGTATTATGGGAAATAGTGTTCTTGGAGCTTGATCCATAGTAAAAATCAGAATATTTCTGTTTCTGACGCTTCAGTTTTTACCATTCTTGTTCAAATCTGTTTCTTGTGAGTCCTCCAACTTTATGGAAGTGCAATACTAAATCAATGGAATACCCCTTTAAATTTAACTGAAGGGGAAGAGGCAGAGGATAAAAATAGATTATTGAACCCTTCCAAAGGCTGTATGTAAGCCAAGACTTATATCCTTATTTTGTATTTTAAATCAGCTTAAACAGAGGTCCCTAAATAGAGGAGGTAGATCCCTCTAATGTCGATTTTTGTTATTTATCCAAATGAAAGTTTTTTGATTGTAATGAACCATTCTTCAAACACCGAAACCGATGAAACAAAACGTAACAGTAAAATTAATCATGAAATGCATTTACACTTTTATGATTAAGAGTTAATGACACCATGAATAATGACCATTTGACATTGTCATTTTTTGAAGATTTAACTGCCCCACGTAGTCACCTGCAGTGTGCCTAGTGCATCTTCAACACGCAGTTTGATTATAGACACCTTATTTCAAAAAAGAAAAAGAAGGGATTATCCTCCTATTAGGTGTGCATCACGCAGCCACGACGCGACGCTGCCGTCACGCGAGCCTCATGCGGGCAGTGTGCCCACGGCAGTGTAGAAGCTGTCCTGTGTGTTCAGCCATACATACCTGAACTCCACCAAAGCCATTAGGACCCAAATAGCGCTCACATTCTGCAGCGATGTCCGCCCAGCGCCACTCAAACAGGTGCACGATGGCGGTCCTGCCGTGCTTGGTGTGGGGGTTGTGCTGGGCGAGGCCCAGCCCGAAGAGAGCCACCAGAATGAACCACTTCATGCTTTCCCTAGATGAGCGAGAAAAACCACACTTACCTGCTGCTTCACTGTTAGTATTTATACTCATTTTCCCTCTCTCCCGGACCAATGAGATACTGGCAAATATCAGCATGGAGGCTAAACAGGTGCTGCTTTCTCACGGCTTCCTACCTTGTTTCAAAACTATCAGAAGGATAAATAGTTTTGAGGCGCTTGGAGGTTAGAAACTGAAAAACATGATGTTTGCATAATGTCTTTACCCAAATATAAAACAAGAGGTTTTAAGAGATTCTGTCTTATTCATTATCTGTTACACTGAATGTATCCTCTCTGCAGGTCAAAACAAACTGAAACTTAAACAAAAGCCGTGTCATGTGGCAGTAACCTCAAGGTTTCAGCTACAACAGTAGTCCACAAAAACATACTTTTCTGGCTTTAAACATTACCATAATACCATTTTAGTTGATTTATGAGATTATCTTGTACAGATTCAAATATAAAGACATAAAAATACATATTTTAAAGCTGTTACCAGTCAGAACAGGACAGGTTAGATATATCCTGCTTTCGTATATGTTTCACTCAGTTCAATGTCCAGATGATGTTGCAACAGTTGCAACTTTCCCTGAGTTACAAAACTTTGATTTGGATCGAAAAACTATTTTGGGCAAAGCAAATAAAAAGCTGAGGCAGGTAAATTCTGACGGTTTTTGTGTGTATTTGTTGGGGGAAAATAGGTACAAGAGTGAAAGTAAATACAGTCAGCAACATTTACTTTTCCACTTTTTTTTTTATTTTTACCTAATCAAACATGTGACTGCTTATGTAATGAAATGATTGCCCTTGACATGAATTTGGCAATTAGCCCTAAATGTTGAATAACGCTGATAACAGTGAGTTTTCTGTCCAGTAGGGAAATAGCAGTATTTAGGTTAATTCTAAATTTGGGCTTTTTGCATGGAAATCTGAAGTATACCTTGGATTTCTTTCAAGATATTAAAATGTATTGTTATGTTGTATTATCATTTTGAAAGTTGAGTATCTTTATTCAAGTTTCAATATTCTTGAGAACAAATTGAGGTTTCATGATCCGTTCATCTAGTCATAGTCATTAGTCGTGTTGAATTACCATAGTAGTGGTTAGTTTTACTACTGATGTTATCTCACACACATACAGTACACACAAATGTTGGAGGCGCGGCAGTTGCAAAGCATGCCGTGTCCTTCTGTAACTTCACCGTGTTATTATCCGCTTTTTATCAATGAAAACCAACACAGATAAGCTACACTCGGGTGAGAAGATAAGGAGGTCAAATATGTTGTGTAAAACAAGTCAACTAAACCAGCCCTAAAAAAACACGCATTTTCCCATGAGGGGCTTCAAATGTGACCCTCCACTTAGTCGTTTCAGCTCAGGAGACAAATGTATGGTACTGCATCAGGTTGATCCTCAAAATGACTTTAATCACCTTAAGGAAGTTGTTTCTGTAAAGACAAAAAGGAGATAATCATTCAACTTTTTAAGTTGATATTATAAGTAAATTTTTCTTGCTACTGTACTTTTTTACTCAAGTCATATTTTGAATGCTGGATTATTACTTGTAATGTGGTTTTGCTACTACTTGAATAGAACATCTCAATACATCTCTCTACTATAACTACAATACTTCACAATACCCTGTACCATGCACTACTGAATACTCAATGGCTCTTCTTACAGCTGCATTTATGCCACACTGCAACAATGGTTATACAGGTATTGAGTGCTGAATTATACATAGGGAGACTGTGAATGCTTCAACTCTGTTGTTTTGTATAAACTGTAATTGTTGACATCAGTGGTTGTCAACCTTTTCGAAACGCGCCTCTGATTAATAAATGTAGGATAAATATATAATGCTTTTGTTTGTGATGACAGTTATGTTTAGTTTTAACAGCTAGCACCTAGGCATTGTCCAATGTGCTCCAGGCACTGTGGATTTATGATGCATTTTGTGAATTTTTCTCTACCCCTGACCCATCGGAAATCCGCCATCAGATAATCATGTGCATGCCATGCACACTCTGACTGACATGACTCACAAACACACTCAATACAATCTATTCTGAGGGAAATTATATCACTGGTACAGGCGATGTAAAAACCATTCCCCAGTCTAAAATATGTTTTTATTTATTTTTAAAATGTTATTTTATGCTTTTCCCCATAACCATCTGGCAACACCCTGAAATTTCCACGCGACCCACGACCCCCAGGTTGTGAACCACTGGTTTACATAACAGTGCTTGCAAGATGATATCCTGACTTACACATTTAGTTTATTAACCCAAATGTCCTGTTTGGTGTCCTGGAAACCTAAAGCCCTCTGCAGCAGCTCAAAAAACCTCTGAGAGGTCTAAGTGACCTAAAATATGCAGTATGTAGGCTAATGTTCCAGTATGTATACATGTATATGTGTTCATGCATAGCCCATATGATATCTAAAACATATATGTCCTTATTTGGTGTAATACAAATGATTCATGGTCATTTGCATATATTATATATATATTATACAGTATATATATATATATATATATATATATATATATATAATTAGTAATTTTACACATACAGCAGTGGGGGTATGTAAGTCAATGTCAACTAAACACAAGGGTTAAATATAATAATATATTCTGTATAAATATGGAGTCATGTTAACTTTCCTGAAATACCTGCACCGCCCCATGGCACTGTTACATTTTAACTGCCATTCTAATGTCAGTTGTAACCCTGGGCAGCATGTTATAATGATTATGATGGGATGTACTTTCATATAACAATAGCTCCCCCAATGGTTTTTAAGAGATACTGCTTCATTCAAAACATACATACAGTATATAAATACTGTATATCAATTTTTGCTAACCCCTATGTCCTATAAGAATTGTTTTTCCCTTAAGTAAATAAAATAAAATGTGTATATGGTATAAAGACATTATTAGTTTGTTCATGGTATAACATGCATTAATCAACTATTAATGTACCATAGAAATTGGGAGGAAATCCTAAACTATAAGTTTTGTAAACATTATCTGCTGTATTATTGATTGTAATGGATTGTATCCAGCATTGTTGCTTAATAAGGATAATATTACAGCAGCAAAGCAACATTAAGAGGATTCAGTACCAAAAACTAACAACTCAAAAATGCATGTGCTTATTTCACCACGGGTGCATTGCATAAAAAAGGGCAGTGAATGCCACACTGACTGCAGGTTTGTGTGAGCTGAAGCTTTTGTAAATAAAGCCTGGTGTGCCTCATCATGCCTCATCCCACCTGTTTACTATCTGACCCAGCTCCTGCCCCTCCCGTCCCCCCCGCGGTGAGTGTGTCAAACGGACATCTGACCTGCCTTACTGGGTTTCGTTCCGGGTCAGTCCTCCCAGTGAGTCTGTGGGTCACAGGCATGTAAAAGTGAAGGGGCCCCGACACGTTTGTGTTGGAAATACTCACTAATAACTCATCTCGCCGCAGACTGTGTGTGTTGACACATAAGGACTAAAGAGATAAAGATGTAATTTTACAGTGCAGGTTTTGCTCTTTGGTGGCGACGCCCTGTGCACCTTAGCAGCACTGTTCTCTGGTGTTATTTGAAGCTGTAGTACATAAAAAACATTTGTGAATCTTTATCTGACCAGTAAAAGCAAAATCCACATAGCTGAGTTAATTATTAGTAAGAAATGACCTGCTGTCCAAATGTGTGTGGTGAGGTAAAGCTGTGTTCTATTTCTTCTATTTTCTGGTCAAAAAAAATTGTTTATTCTTGTGATATTCACCATTCAAGTCAGGTCATACATAATGTATTTTTTTGAGATCTACGAGGGTCAAAATAGAAACAACAATTTTTAACCTCAAATAACATTTTTTTTGCCACTAGGGGGCAGCAGAAACAAGTTGTAAACATAACATTGACATGTCATAACCTTTTAAGTTGACATGTTGAACTTGTTGGCAAACAGTTACTTACTGTATGTGTACATCCAGCAGTTACAGAACTATATTATCATACATCTGTTTTTAGTCACGACATATTCCTGTGGAAAATATCTGGCTCGTTAGCTGCTAAATGCTCCACTATGTGTGTCTATGTTCCCTCAACCCTAAGTTCCCTCAGCCCTATGTCACCTCAGTCCCATGTTCCAATGGCACATTATTCCGAAATCCCATTAGTCCAAAAAATGTCCCATTGGCGCAAAAGCCCATTTGTCCAACAGCCCCTGAAAACGGCCATTGTTCCGAAAACCCATGCTCCGTAAATACAGCAAACAGAAGCTCATGGCTAATTGACCCTTCCTAAGTCTCGCCCCTTTTCGCTCTGTGCTCCAATAACAGTTGAGCAAGCTTGGAACCTGGCAGAACCTCGGTCAACCTTCTCCTTTCCTGTTGGGTTATACATGTACTGTATGCTGTGTCTGTTCAAAGGATAACATTACTATGTAAGTCATATTATAGTGGTGTTGCCATCTTCACAGACACATTAAATTGTATATAGTCCCGGATACTACAAGGAACTTTCATATGTGTTGATTTTGGCGGTCCCTGTGGACAAAAGCAGTAGTGTTGCCGAGCACCAGAGTCCCTTTAGAAAACCTCTCATTTACTGCAGCAGCTGGGTCTGCCCCACGCCATCTTGGTTCTGGATCTCCCGTGCCTTCCTTCCCTCCAGCGGGCCCAGCAATACGACCGGGGTCCTCCAGCAGCCTGGTGTCGGCTCCCAGTGGGGATCGGCGGAGCAGCGAGGCAAAGCTCCGCTCATGGCCGGAGGAGGAGCCGCTGCTACAGGGCGCAGAGCTCTCCACCTCCCGCTGGAGTTCCGACGTCAGGTCGCTGCCGGAGGCCCCGCTGGAGTTCTGAGCTGAAGGAATTTCCGGTGAACCTACATGGTTTGGTTCTTTTGTTTATATTATCTCTGCTTCGTGCCGTCCCAAAATATGTTGAAGTATGTTTCTTTTTGTCAGACTTGTCCATCCTAGCAACAGTAACTAAGGATGGCGGGACTTAGGATTGGTCAATTACTATGCAGAATGACGTCACTGGACCTTCCTGGTCACAATATTTTTTCCTACTATGATGAAGGCGTGACCCGCCCTACTCTGCCTCCGATTGGCTTACCCTGATATTCTTACCCTAACCAATCTCTCACTTCATGCCTAAACCTTACCAACCCAACCAACAAGTACTAACCAGACTGTCCGTCTGTTATCGGATCTTGTTAGTGCGATATCTCAAAGAGTTATAGACAGATTTTAACATGGGCCAGGGAGGATGCCGAGGGAACATGGGGCTGAGGGATCATAGGCCTGACCCTCTATCTTCACCATGGTAAACAGCTACCTGCTGCGGCCGAAAACAACACTATGAGAGCAGTGAGAATGAACCAAAACAGTTAAGTTGCAGGCACGCTAAACAATAAGGCTGGGTATCGTTAAAAAACTTACAATGCCAGTACCAAATACCAGTACCCTTTTAAAGTGATACCTATAGAGTACTTTATACCCATCATGTGAATGGAAACTGTTTGTGTGTCCCACTGGCTAGCTATAATCACCGCTGCACTGCACAGTGTTCATATAGCGGTTATCGTTGATAACGCCGTCCCCCGACCCACGGTTGAGGGGGCGCGTTGTCATGGAAGCGTTACGGCCACCCTCCGGATGCTCAGACATCTCCGTGTTCAGAGCCATGTGCGAGCAGGCAATTCTGGCTGTATGGGTTGTAGCTGCTGCAGTAGTGGGCCAATCAAACGTTGGGTTGTTTCAGTTGAACTGAAACTCTCTATAAACCTCTGTAAAGCCGTGGGGAGCTGCAGATTCAGGTGATAATTCTTCATCACTACGAGTGACCCCGTTCACATTGTTTTCACATTGTCATTTGACATAGTGTTATTATAAAAATATGGATTATGTCCACTTTAAGGTTTCTTTTGAGGTACCGGCGTGAGGTTTTCACCCTAATGACGCATCATGCTCTGTGGGAGGAGATGTCAGAGAGAGTTAAGGCCCAAACTCACTCACATTTTCCCCATGGGCCCCAAAAATTCCAGTCAGACCAAAGTCCTTTCCTGTATGGACAACGTAGGACGTACCTCCGGAGGCGATGAAGGGTTTTGGGGACAAAGCTTTCTTTCACAGCTCGAGCTCTGAGACCAGGTGAAGGGAGAGAAGCTGGTCATTTGATTCCCGCCCCTGGTTCTGTCATGGGAAAGTGGAAGAGTCATAGCGAAGGGGGGG